>ML836217.1:41041-52729 GCA_009831015.1 Picea engelmannii
TAAATGAAGACATCGGTCTCGAGTGCCACGTGTCTTTGTCACTTAGGGGTGTCATACGACCTAGTTTTTTCTCGAGTCATCTTAAGTTTCCTTGTTTCCTAGTCACACCTTTGATTTAGCCTTGCCACATTATCCCTATATGACAATATCACTCGGAGTCATAGGCTTTGCAAGGAGTTTTCAATAATAAGTGTTTAATAAAAACCCTGACCCCGAAGCACCAGCTAGATTAGTGAAACGATGGGATGTTGTTAGCACGACATATGATCAGATTATGTCATTTAATAAGAAATTTAATGCTTCACCCTGCATACATTGCTACTCTATTTTTCGATTGAACAATAGGAATTTGAAATCACCAATAGGCCATGTTATAGCCCACGCCTGCGCCATCGACTGATGATCAATTTTAATTTTAAAAGTAATGCAGATATGGTAGAAGATTTTGTAGAACCACACTCATATTATGAATTGAATGGTTGATGCGACAAGGTAATCTTATCCATTTTTAAATCACTAGAACATATTTGAATGCTTTCATTTTGTGCACAAGTTCGAATTCTAGAGCATCTGAAGAAGAAAAACAAGCATCTCGAGACTGTGTTGATGATCAGATTATCAAAACTAGGTTAAAAAATCAACAAAGGTATGTGTTAAAGTTTATCAATTCAGCGGTTGTGATTTTTAATATATGCATCTGATTTCTTGCATAGTCTCTAACTATGTTCTAACTACAAGGAAAATGAATCCAAGAAATCCAATGACCAGGCACTCACCGAGAGAATCTAATCTAATTGAAGTGGAAACAGATGTAGTCTCTTCTCCTAGTACTACGAGGCAGTTAGAGTATGCTTTCAGGAAGGAGTCGTTCATTTAAACCTCAATGAAGAAATATTTTATTCAACCTCTAGTATTCGACGATATAGAAGCAAACACTAGGTCCAAAGTAATGCTCCCACAATGGGGAGACCTACTCAACAGAATCATTTGGGAGGAGTACTCGATGTGTATCCCACATAGCGAACTAGATGTAAGGGCGTTTGATGACCAGGTATTCCCAAATATCCAATGTTCATACTTACACATGGTATCCTACAGGACTTTGGTTTTCCCATGCATTGAGGTTTTGAAGTGGTTAATCAATCATACAGACGTGCATAAATTCTTGATCAACAATGAGAATGGTAGGTGTCTCAGACTTTTTCTCCCAATAGAAGTCCTAAATTACTACAAACTCAAAGACCCATAGGAGCAAATGAACACATACTTCATGGTGAAGTTATAAGAATTCCATGATACCATCTGGTTGATGGCCTCATGGTGAAAGTAAGATAATAATTTTACAAACGAGAGAAATATGGGACAGTTAACTTGAGGGAACATACATCTACTTGATGGCTCTCATCTATCGACTGTATGGAGAGAATGACTGCTCCAAGTTTTCAGAATCATGGATTCCCCTGACATACATTATGGAAATCTCCAGGAGAAGCTTCAACTAGAGAGAAATAATTTCCAAGAAATTAAGCATCTATGTACAACAGGCTTAGACATCGAAAGAAAGGGAAGCACCTGTTTTCCACATGGCCTCGTACCTACTCGATGTTATCTGTGCGAGAAATATCTTCGTCGACATGAATTTAATCTCACATGTTGTGGAGCTCCCTGTTCATGTTTACTTCAACATACTATGGGAAAACAGGTACAAAAAATCATATGCCCTTGCTTGCGAAGAGTTCATCGCCCGAATTTAATTTATTGTATTTAAAAAGGAATGCTAGAGACTATCCATATCAGCCAACAAAATGGTAGTGAAGGTAGGCCACTGGTATAAATATGAACACACAACCTGTAACAGGGTGTTTGAGGCCACCGAAGCACTACATCACGCCCCAGACCGGATCATTGTGGGAGAAATCTGCTATCAGACTATCATGCAGTGCTATAACTCCACACTAGTCAAGGACAAGAAGTAGGCTTTCATACCCTACAACTTCCATGTGGGGTTTTATTTGGTAAAGTATATTTCTTAAGATAAACAAAAAGGGCCGAGGCATCTTGAATTTAGGTTCTCAAAAAGTTGATTTCACAAGAACGACCCTAAATTCCTAGTCCCCCAACATGCTTCACAGGTATCGTCTTGTTGTCCATACACACATGACAAATTTGAGGATGAAATTTTCACAAAATGCACTAAAGAGTGGGAGGAGTTAGTATAGATGATGGCCAACCTGAACATGACCAGGATCAAGGCTATGAGCATGGATGAGAAGGTGGAGACAATAGAGAAATCGACTCAAGAGGCTCTTAGAGTGAGGGAAGAAGTCCGAGCAGCAGAGACCAAAGATGCACAAAGTAGAGGATTATTGTTACTATAGGGAGCCCAGATAATCATTGACCAATTACAAAATGATAATTATCTCATAGATATGATGAGGATCCCCTTGGACAACCCAATCACAAGAAGAGGAGAGCCAAGTGGATTATATCCAATGTAACTTGAAGAAATCATCCGACTAGAAAACCCTGAAGTTCCATCACTACATATCAGATCACTAGGGACAATTCCAACCCAGCCTGAGGCATCAAGGACACTAGGTGGGATAGGTGCACCAATTCCCCTATTTGACCTGATAACCATATATGATGATGAGGAAATTTCATAGGTTTCATTGATAACCCAAGTACTGATTACAGAGGAGAAAGAACCTGAGAAATCATCCACCCCAAGTCTTGATGCTATGTTTCAAGAAATTATACAAAGTGACTATGAGGTCGAAAGTTCCTTAGACACTGAGTTGCTCGACCTGTCAGGGCATAGTCAATTTCCAAGAGGATACCATTATGGCGCTAGTGACCTACAAGGATGTGGAGAGGTGGTATGAAAAATCTCATCAAGCGGTAGAAATGATCGATTACATCAACACAGTACAAAAGGGTCGAGACGTCAAAGAGAATGATATTCAAGTGCTAAGGGATAGCAACATAGATCGGATCAGGAAATAGGTCGAATACTTGGTAAAAAATGCCCAGGAACCTCGACAGTTGATTCAGAACAAGTGGGCCAAGTGTGAAAAGGGATGGTAAAAGATTAATCGGGGTATGAAAGGAATAGTCCTCCCAGAATTCGACTCACCCGAAGACTTTTTCGACCTCCATGAAACAATCAAGCAACATGCTGAACAAGAATGAACATTGATAGTAGAGATCGCAAAGGTGGTGAGAATGGCGCCAAGTCAAGTACTACAATTCATGGATAATCTGATTAAGGCTCGAGCATTTTTGCAACGACTGAGTATTAAAATAATCAAGTACAAAGAATGAGCAGTAAAAGTGAAAGGAATTATTTCAGCCTCGATGGACTAGAACAGGTTCCTGTATTCCAACACATGTGAGGAACTCTTCATCAAATGGTCGGAATATGAGAAGATTCATCCACTTTAGTTAAACCATTGGATGATTCTCAGAAAATAGAGAGATTAAAGAGCCACATGGTGATATTTTGTTTTACTTAACTTGCACTTGTAATAGATATTTTTAGTTAATGATTCATTATAAATAAGAGGATTGAACTTTTATCAAAGGTCAATGGTTTTTGAAAGACCCTCATTTTCGAATTGTAAAGAACTATCTCTGAACTACCTTAATTGAGAAGTCTTGTTTAGGACAGGAGACAAAATATTGTTTTTATCAAAGGCGTTATATGATTGGATTGGGGAGGAATTAAATCCAACTTTATTTCAGTAATTGATGTTGTAACGAGTAAGAGTTTCTGAATCTATTGATAAGTTGTTTGTTTCAATATTTTTTTCATTTCTTGTTCTTAATGATGGAAAGAATATTGTTGTGTTAATGTGTGATTAATGATTATAGCTAAGGGAACTATTTTTCTTGCCATCATCTTATTACATGAGTATTCTCTTTACGATCATTTTATCTTAGTCAATAATTGAAATACCATTAAGTTAATGTATTAGTACTAGGCTTGTAACAGGTGTGAATATATTTGTTTGCATTCTTGAGCACGAGGGCTATCCCAAGATCAACCTTCTTCAGTAGTTTAGACTATATTGCACTAGTTTGTTTATACTAGCATATATCACTTTATCAAACTTATCTAGTAAAGGAAAAGACAAAAGAGAACGTTTAAGCAAAAGAGGGAATTTTCATAGGAAAATATCTTTTCAATCACCACGTAAATCCAATCGATTAATTGGCTGGATCGAAATATCTGGAGAACCATTCCACCATCAAACGCTTCAGAGTCTATTTGGGCCTTCGTGGTGGGTTTGGTTCCTGTTGTTGACTTAAAGGGATTTAAGACCCCTCAACAGAATGAAAAAAAAGAGGAATTTAAGTGTGCAAAGGGAAATGGAAGGTGATGTAGGAGCATCACGAGAAAAGAAAGCACAAGTGGAGGACAGCTAGATATACATCAACACGCATTTTAAAGACATTTTGAATTTCAAAGGATGGCACATTAATGTAATATCTGAAAAGATATACTTTCTTTTAATGTCTTGGGATTGTAATACATATCTTGATCATTGCTCTCATATGTCGGTTGTAGGCATTTATTGTAATAAATGTAAAGTAGCTAGTAATATTTAATTCAATAAGATAGCTTAATTTTGTAGGAGGGAAAACTTAAGAAGACTCCCTCATATGTATTGTATTATCATTCTCAATGTATGAGTAGAAGTTGTAGAGAAAGAGAGCATAGGAGAGAAAAGAAGAACATAGATTGTATAATTGTATGAGTAGATAGTTGTTGCTATAGAAACCGTGTACAAAATCACTTGGATTAATATAAGAATCCTTTGATCCAATTTCATGGTGTTTTATGGTTACTGTATGCATCTATTGAATGGTATGTTTATAGTCTACTTTTAGTCTTTGCTATGCATTTGTTTCAATTCCATGTATATGTGATTTCATGTTGAATGTATGAAGTCTGTGAGAAGAGTATAAGTTTCAATTGTTTCTTTTCCTTAGAATTCCTGCAAGGAGTGTAGTGAAGGTCCGCAAGGAGTGCGTTGACAAGTTTTTGATTTTTACCCAAGACAAGCTCAGGAGAGGGAATTCTATATTATACAAGTAGGAGTGAAAGTATAGCATAGAGTCATGTGAGGTGTGCATAGGTTAGGTCAAAGTATTAGACTTGTCCAACCCAAGTGAGCGGTTGAATAACTTCCATCAAAAGGAGTGTGCAGAGTGGGAGTTGTCGAATAACCAGGGGTTATTGTGGAAGACGCAAAGGGTGCATGCATGATTCCTTAGAATCCTTGAGTTGTAAGAAAAAACAAGCTCAGGAAGGATAGATATTTGGAGAGTTCAGAGGAAATACGAGGTTTGAATTCACCTCATGGAATCAAGCTCAAGAGGGTTGACACTGAGTCATTTGATCAGGAGTCATTGAGAATTTGAACAGATGACGGAAATTCTTGAAGGGAGAAGCGCCAATATCCATGGAAAGTTAGATCCAATGGAGTTGCAGGGAGGTTAAGGTGAGAGTCTTCAACACTTGCAAGCTTAGGAGAGATAGTAGCCATCAGATCTAAAGGAGGAGGGAGGGTCGTTGATTTGGAACTTGTGAATATCAGGAAGTCAGGAGTTGGGAGCATGGAGGAAGTTGTAACTCGGAAGTTGTGAGTCGCAAAATACTGAAGCGATCGAAAGTTGGGCCCTAGGTCACAGCCGAAGGTCACATCATTGAAGAATTAAAGGGAGGAGCTAGGGACCACTAGCCTGTTTCGGGGTTTCGAGAATCGGATGAGTCGGGGTGACTCACAACGGAATTCCTGAAATCGTGAAATGCGACGTGCCTTTTTGGGGGTTAATTCTATGGTCACGTGGAGTGGAGGCTCGTGTATATTGCAATTTCGTGTGGGTGGAGCATAGAAAATGACCTGTGGGTTTTTTGTCGTGAAGGTTCTAGTGAGAACCAAGGAGCCATTTTCGGCTCAGAGGAGTTGAATATCCATATACCGGGAGGTCAACAGACCCTTCTAAGGTAGGGTCTATCCATCAGGTGATATCAAATCTTAGAAATATTGTTTTATGTAAGAAACAAAAGACAGAGGACAGTTGTGATTTGAATTCTGCGTGGACAGATTGAAACAATGCCACCAAGAAGACGTCCAGAGAGAACTTTACCTGATCCAGGCATGCAAATGGAAATGATAGAACTTTGTTCTTGATTAGATGTTATGGAGAAAACATAGAGGTGAACACCTGATACTAGAGATATCAGTGAGGCTGAAAGAGAGAACAAATAAGGAGCAGAAGAATTTGTAGTCGAAGATGCTACATAGGAACGTTTATTTAAATTTGTTGCAAGGATAGGTGCCCGAGAAAATATGGACATCCTGATGTATGATGGCAACTTAGACATTGAGGAGCTGCTAGATTGGTTTAGAGCTCTGGATAAATGCTTCTATTATGAGGATATCGAAGAAGATAAGAAGGTTAAGAACACAGTCACTAGACTGAAAGGACATGCAACACTATGGTGGGATGAACTACAGATTGAGAGACATTACAAGGGAAAACAAATAATTAAAATCTAGAATAGAATGGTAGCGAAGATGAAATTCAAATTCATACCCAGAGATTATCAAATCAATCTATTTCGAAGAATGCAGAATTTGACACATAAAGGGATGACAGTGAAGGAATACACTGAGGAGTTTTATAGACTTAACATCAGAGTTGTTCATCTTGAGAGTGATCATGAAAAGGTTGCCAGATACATGGCCTGAGATATGAGATTCAGGACAAGATGAGCATGGTGACAATCAGAAATGTGGAACATTCTTATCATCTTTCATTGAAGGCAGAAGAGAAATTGGCTTGAAAGCAAGGTCAAAGGGGTAGAGGTAGAATTCAGAGCAGAGGCAAAGTGATTTCCCAAGACAAGGTATAGAAGCCCAAAGATGAAGAAAAGAAACCTCATAATGACCCAGAAAGGGGAGGAAGTTCACAGGGAAGACAATATGACGATAGGAATACTTTTCCTCGAGAAAGATGAAGAGGAAGAGGAAGAAGAGGTGAAGTAAAGTGTTTTTTCTGTGGGAATATAGGACAAAAATATTGGGAATGTCCCGATAGAAAAAGGGATGGAGGAGGATAAGCTCACATTTCAGAAGCGTAGAGGAAAAATGTTGAGGCTAAAAATGCAGAAGGTGGAAGATCCTTGATGATGAGGAAAATTCTTTTAAATCCAAAGAAAGAGATGGAGAATCCAGTCTAGAAGAATATTTTGTTTAGAACTACCTGCAAGACCAAGGATAGGGTATGCAAGGTGATAGTTGACAGTGGAAGCATAGATAATATAGTATCCACATAGATGGTGGAGAAGCTAGAATTGGAGAGAGTTACACATCCGAGTCCATATAAAGTCTCGTGGTTACAAAAGGGACATCAGGTAACAGTCACTAAACAATTTTTAGTTGAGTTTAAGATAGGGGGTTATAGAGATGATATTTTATGTGACATAATTCCCATGAATGTCTGTCATCTTTTGTTCAAAAGGATGTGGCAATATGACATAAATGTTATTCATGACGGAAGAAATAACACCTATAGCCTGGAGAAGAATGGTAGGACACATATGTTACTGCCAATTGAAGACAAGAGGGTGAAAGAAGAAACAAGAAATACTATATTTCTCATGAGTGGGAAGGAACTTGTTGGCACAGGGGCAGACCTAGGGTTCAACGCTCAAGAGTGCACCAACAAAACTCTAACTACCGACACTTTTGGCAACACCTGCGAAGTAGATGAAGTCTCACCCGAGGTAGAGGCAGGGGTGGTTGTAGGAGTCTATCATTTGCAACCATAGCTGGGACACAGATCTGTGACTGTAACACCTTAATAGGGCACTTAGCAGTTATAGTTCATTAATATTTAGCCAATGTTTACTTCACAGATAAATTGCTAATTACAGAGCATTGTAGTATTCAACCAAATCTAGCATCTAATAACACTTAGCATGATGAAATAGATAAGATCGAGAAAATTAAAGCACTAAAAACATTCACATTGGTCATATATATTCATTCACAGTATTCATCACTAAGATATCATGTAGATTCATCTATCCTCTAACAACGCACTAAGTAATAAACAAGAGAGAAACCATAAAGCACAAGCATACACAACAAAGGATATACATGGTTCACCCCCACCCTGGGGCTATGTCCACCAGCTCTTCATCTTCTTTATTAGCTTCTTCAATCAGTTGCATGCACGGAGACACAAAAACCCTACTTTGCAGAGGACAGGAGATCTACACACCTTGCTAGATCCTCCTTCCTAGGGATAGGTTACATCACTAAGCCTCTTCTCAATCTCTTACACTCACTTGCACTTAGTTATGCAAGCCTCATTTAGTATGCACAAAAGTAATCTCCACTTAGGACTTAGCACTTTTGATCACATAGATCGAACTACTTCCTTAGCACTTAGAAAGGTATCGAGACACACTTTCCTACATTACCTGGATTTCTATTTATACATTAAAAATTGGGCCTAAACATGGGTAAACCCATGGGCCGACATTCACATACCTGTTACATAATCCCAAATCCCAAAAAGGGGACGAGATCCCATGATCTTCACTTCGTCTTTCTCTCCACCTTTGACATCCTGTTGAAGTCCCAAAAATAGGTCTAACTTGACCAAGGATCCTCAAAACTTGGTCAAGGGCCAACATGCCCCCAACACTCACCTGCGACTCATCCCAAGTCACTCTTATTTGGTTAATTTTGCCTCAAAATCCTCAAGCTACGTCAACTTGCTGTCATTCCATGACCTTTTGTTCATCGAACTCTTGGATGACTGATTTGTTGACAGGTCCCTCTAGGCGTTGTTCAGCTACAGTGATGACTTTCTCCAGTTCTTCTCCTTGTCCCTCGATCTCTGCAAACACTTGGCAAGCTTCATCATGTATAGGTTGGATCCTTTGAGTCACTTCAATGACTTTGCTTGAAATGGTATGGATCTTTTGTTGGGAAGTGCACTACTCTTGGGATCATTTCATCCTTTCAACAGCTGACAAGGGCTTCAACTGCGCTTGTATTGTTTCTGCTTGATACATCACCTCTTGGAGTTGTGACTCCAGTGTCTTCAGTTCTAGATTCTCTATGAGTCTCTCGTAAGTCTGGTCACTGCGATCAATAATTTTTTTACATTCCAAGGCAAGGGCCTTTATCCTCTCAACTTCACCTCAAGCAGTTTCTTCTATTTGATCCCTTACATCCTGCGGGGTGTTGGGCACTGTGCAGAGTTCTAAGTATTATATTCTTTGTTGTAGCTGCTAGATTGCTTCTGAAAGATGCTCTACTTGATGTGCGACTTCGTCTTATGTCTATGTCTCTGAGCCTTTCATAGCGCGGACTTCTTTGTTGACTTCTTCTTTCACTTTGAGTTTCTTTGTGAGCAATTGTTCTTTTTCTTATTGAATCTGTGTTTTCTCCTCTTCAAACTTCATTTGGAGATAAACCTTCTCCTGCTCTATAACTCGACATTCTTCTATGAGCACTCCTTGTACTTTCTTCAAGGTCTGGGTGGCTTGTTTTATTTTTTCTTGTTTTTTTATGAACGCGAGCTTCTACTGCATCAGCTAGTTGATGGAGTTGGGCTGGCTCATCTCCCAACTCAGGTTATTCCGATGGTAGGGGTGTAGCGGACACTGTGTGGCTGAACTGAAGGGCCTATTGTACCCCTCAAAGTTCGAACTCAATCCTGGCATACATTTCCTCCTTCTTGACTTCTTGTTTCTCCAATATTTCCTACGAGGCATCGTTCACAACTGTGATGATGAATTCAAAATCATCTACAGTGAGCACAGTCTACATCTTGGTCAAAGTGGCTCTTGATTTTTTGGGAGAAACCTTCCTTTTCTTCAGGGGATCAACCTCATCTCTAGGTGGTGTTACTTATCCTTTATTTTTCTCATCTTCCTTGCCATTTATTTCTTCCACTTCGTCATCACCCCCTCGACCAAGTGATATTGAGGAAGTATTTTCTGAGGTGCTACTTAAATCTTGCACCTCTTTGGTCTTCTTCCTTCTGTTGGGTCCATGTGTATCATATTATTTGTATGTGGTCTCTGGGCTGTCAAGGTTAGGCATCTCTGTGGGGTCTGCGGGAATAAGGAGTCCTCCCGACCAGCCCTTAGTGATGTCCTCAAGATCCTCTTCCATGAGCTTGTAGTACGACTAAATCTCCTCCTTATGTTCATTTGTTCATATTGTAATGTAGATGAAGTGTCGATCTGCATGGAACTTCATCAGGGTTCGAAACCTTTGTAGGGTGTTTGGAGTCATGTGAGGTTCAACTTTGATGGCTCTCTTTAGCTGGAAATAATATGTGTGAAAAATTGTGTTTGACTGCCACTGTTTTCCCATGTTGCTTGAGTAACAGAGCGTGGTGAACTTCATAGCAAGTGGCTCGAATCGCTCGATGTCCGAAAAGTTCACACCTTCCAACATTTCCCAAGCAACAAATGTGATGAGGATCAAGATCCAGCTGAAGTGGAACTCGTAGCCCTGATCCTGTGCTTCGCGATAGTCCAGTTCAAGCTGATTAACTAGGTACTTCACCCAGTTCATATGTAGACCTTCAACGCACTTCCCTGCAAGGTCAACAACAAAGCATGTAACCTACGTGGGTCGGTTCTTCCTTACTAGATTTCCTGCAATTAATTGCCATGCTAGGCACACTGCGCCATTCTGGATGGAAGATACCTTGTAGCCTCACGTCCCTTTCTCAACATAGTCGTATGTGTCCTTGATCTTCTATGATAGTGCGCAATCTGTGTCTTTTCTTGGATAGAATTCATGTGGATCGGGTCCTTGCATACTCAATCTTGTGATCCTATGGATCAGCGTCTGATCGACTGTGATACAGCGGTCGAGCCATAAGTAGCCGCCATGGTAACATGAAAGTAGTAGCTTGACACAGGTGTTAACTTCTTGGTGCCTTCTGAAGTGTGGTATTTTCATTACATTCAGCAGGGTGGACTACGCGAGGTTCATCGTCCATGGCTGGGGGATTATCCTCAAATTATTCCCTTTGTCTTGGTGATCAGGGGATCAAATTTTGCTCAATTTTCAAAGTTCTCGAAATGCAATGAAAATAGTGTCATTGCATCCGTCTCGTCTTCCTGATTCCGGAGGTATATTTACTTTCTCAAACAGAGTCTGTATGGAGAAGATACCGCGATCTGTTCGCTAAGACAAACAGGCAAAAATTTTGGATGTTGACTGTACCTGTCCGTACAGTCCATACGGTGACGTGGCAGGGCCGTAACATCCGATGATGTGGCAGGTGGTGACGTGGCATGCATTCGTTGGTTGATGATTGGCGAATTGGATGTTGACACATGTTCGTTATGGGTGAATAGTATGAGGACACGTGGCCCAACCCGAGGGCGCCACGTGTCGCTCATTCTCTGGTCATTGTTTTCATTTGTAAAAATTGTATTGGGAGTCCACGGGGTTCGACCCCCAGACCTCCCATAGCAAAAACTTTACAAAGTCTCCGCTAACCATTAGGCCGCCCATTAATCCTTGTTATATATGTTTATGCATATACATTTAAACTCGTGCAATGTAATAAATGGAAAGGGGGCGGGCCGGGGCTTAGCCCCGACCCATGGTTCCAAACCATAACATATAACCA
>ML836218.1:14121-42253 GCA_009831015.1 Picea engelmannii
ATATATGCATGCCCTCTCATTTGTAAAATATCATCTCATTATTCCTTCATGATGTAGATATACAATGTTTATTTTCAGAGCATTGTGAACTTAAGAGGAGTGTCCACTTCAGGCTCACAGACCTTTTGGAACTTCACCTCCGATGGTTAGGGTTTTGGACCTTAATGTTGAGTGCACAATTATACTGAGAGGGGGGGTATAAATCAATACACGACAATGTTTTTACTTTTTCAAGCATTTATCAACCATAGGAAAACAATCACATATGAGATGTATTAATTGCAAAACACGGAACACAAGATTTACATGGAAACCCTTTAGGGAGAAAACCACAAAAAATATATTTATAATTATTTGTAGACACCAAACTACTATTACAAATATTTGTAGGCACCAACCTACTATAAACATCAATCCCCACTGATACAAACCCTAGTAGGCACCAACCTATTCTTACAAATCTTCGTAGACACTAATCTACTGGAGACACTAATCCCCACCGCTAAGCACCAACTTAGCAAGAGGCACCAATCTCTTTGATTGAGCGACACCAACCTTCAATTTACAATTTTTTTATTTAATACATATAACTTCTTAAAAATATGATAAAATTCACATTACCTTCACTGAGTCTTCTTGCTGCTTTTTCTTTCATTGGGCCTAACCAAAATTTGAATTTCCAAATGAAATTTATTCTAGCTTTCCCAAAGCTTGTTGTTTTTGGCCTCTTCTCAAGAATGAAATTGTACAACATGCTATGTATCCAATTTCACAAACATTATTTTGAAATTTTTACCCGAGGTAGTTCAGTATGTCTCCTCAAATCCTTGAAAATTTCATAGTTTGAAAAGTCGCAGAAAATAAGTTATAGAGAAAATGCCAAGATGACTTGTTTGAAACTAATTTCAGGACCATTGAAAAACCCTAAATTCAATGGGGTATATATAATAAATTGTAGAAAAACAAAGTCTAAATGTTTTACCTGAGGTACGTCTGTATGTCTCCTTAGATCCTTGAAAATGTCACAGTCTAAAAAGTCCCAGAATATAAATTATAACAAAAATTCCAAATTGACCTGTTTGAAATTGATTTCAGGACCATTCATAAAACCTAACTTCCACAATTCATATATAGGAACTTATAACGAACCAACATTGAAAATTTTAACAAAATATACCGAGAGATCTCACCTCCGTCTACTCAAAATTTCATGGCCTGAAACATCCTAGAAAATAAGTTTTAGTGAAAATGTCAAACTAACCTATTTGAAACTGATTTCAGGAGCATTAAGGAACCCTAACTTCCACATGGCATATATTAGAAAGTATAGCGAACCAATGTCTGGAATTTTGATCGCATGTATCCAAAGATCTTGTTTCCATATCCTCAACATTTCACGATTTGAAACATCCCATAAAATAAGTTATCATGAAAATTCCAAGCGAACCTAAAATTGATTTCGCAACTCTCCCCTTTTGGAATGATATTCAATCTTTGCTCATCCACTTCTTCAAATGTTATTACATTTTCACCCAGACACATTCTCTCAATAATTTCTCCTTTTATACTTTATTATAACCCTTTATGAAGGGACATGTTAATTCAAAAAGACACCACACTCATTAATTAAATAATTGATTCCCTTTTTTATTTCACATTTCCAAATACCATGGGAAAATACATGGGGGATATACCATGGGCTTCCAAACCCATGGGCTCAGAACCACCATTTCACTTTTTGTTTTTCACGTGCACCCATTATTTTAATATACTTGTAAACCTTATTGAACTTATACTTATACTGAGATATGGGGGTGAATCAATATAATGTAATTTTTACTTTAAATGAGCATTCATCAATCATTCGTTAACTTTAAAAAAATAAATGCATGTAAACTCAAATTACAATACATATAATTTAATTTGGAAACCCTTGTTGGAGAAAACCATAGAAACTTATCTTTATAAATGTCTACAGGTACCAACCTAATATTACAAAGCTTGTAGGCACCAACCTACTAGAGACACCAATCTCTTCAACGGAGCACCAACTCAACAAGATATTGTGTAGGCACCAACCTACTAGACACACCAATCTCTTCAGCCGAGCACTAACTCAACAAGATATTGTGTAGGAACCAACCTACTAGAGACACCAATCTCCTCACATGAGAACCAACACAATAAGAAATGTATAGGGACTAATCTAAGATATTCATACACAAAGCAATTCTTACTTCACTTGCATGCTTCATACTTCATGCATTTCACAACATCATCATACCCTTAAATTTCATGCTCCAACACCTCTCCTTGCTTCATACACTAGAAATAGCTTCAAACCCTAGTCATATTTAGCCTTCATGCCCTAGCGAACCTCATAGCATCATTCTGAGAATATAATTCCATATTGAAGCATCACAACCTCAAAACAACGCACTTTGCAACATCATAGACCTTAGTCTTTCATAGTGCACCCTTAAAACTCCAAGAAAAATTCTCTTGCGCTCCTTTGGACTCCAAAAATATTCCCCGATTCCTCTTGCATACCTCATATCTCTTATCCACACTTATATTTTGTCTTCTTGCTTGGATACTCTTCAAATGCACACATCTATCATGTATTTATAGTGTTTATGTGTTCACTGATGGGGCTAACTTGTAAAACTGGCTGGGCTGACCTGTACTTTCTGGCTAGGCCGACCTCACATAATATTTCATATCTTTGTGTGTAAAATTATAAGGAAATAATTTGATACATGAATTGTCAACTTGGATCAATAAACTTATGAAGTGCTCAACAAAGTATATGCATAACAATCTCAAACATTCATCATACACTTAATAAACCACAAAATTGATACATGCAATAAAGTCTCTTTTTCAATCACGATAAGTCATTGAGTAGTAACATTGATGATCATAAATTGCATAAAAAGGAAATGCAACTATGTTAATCAAAGAATTACCAAGTCATTACTAATGTTAAAGAATGATTTTGCTGTTGAAAAATATCAGTGTGGATCACACATTACAAGAATCATAACAATACTCAAATCAATTCCTGAAACCATAACACATAACTAATACTGTAAGAATTGAATAAACTCACACAACATAAAGGAAACTATTGGGAAACATATACCAGAGGGAGGGGCCCCTGGCTCCCTTGGAATATATTTCCAAGAAAGACTACAATGGAGAGCTTTTGATATGGAACAAGTTCTTTGTTCCATCATTCTCTTAATGATTACACAATGATCCTCTTCTTCAACCTCTCTCTTCTTAGCCTAAGACTACTTCCTTCCTCCCCCCTCCTTGCATTTATACGTAAATATTACATTTCAAAGAGGGAAAATGGTTACAACCAAATGGGACCATATCCCAAATACATGGATCTACAACCAACATAATTTTATTAAGGAAAACAGAAGCACAACAACTTGATCCTAAAAGCCAATAATTCCAAATTCATCCATAAGAGGCACAACTACAAGAATTTGGGTGTTATAGGACTTCTTGGAAAATACGTCTTAAATATCCACACATATCTCTCAAACTGGTTCCTATTTTGAAAATATGCTCATCTATCACCCAGTTTGAGGCATTCTGCACAAAACCCATGTTTTATATTTTTGTTATGTGTATTTATCTGCTAATAAATCACGCCCAACATTCGTTGTTTGGAAAGAGGCTGCTACAAGCAATTCAATAGTATTGCATAAACAAGTAATTAGGTAGTACTATAGAACCATGTAATTCAATAGTAAACTTGTTGAACTGCATAAGTAAGTTAGGAAACCACAATATATACCCTAAGTAATCATCACAACATGGGAAATCAACCATTTTAATGTACATATGTCACATGAAGCTCATATAGGGTAGAAATGGACAAATGAAGAAATATGAGTGATGAAAGGAATGAGGATGAAATGGAAAAGTAATTGAAAATGGTTAAATGGTCTCGAAAAAAGTGTCATTTTCGAGGCCCAACATCTCCCCCACACTCAAGTCATTGCATGTCCTCATGCAACAGATCTTGTGAATGAATGCTGCATACTTTAAACATTACATCAAGGTATGAGATGGACAATAAGGGTAATGTATATGGAATGTATGGGAGAGCTTTAAAATTTTAATGATGTAAATCCCCAAGTTAGATGTGCACTTAGAAATAAAAATTGTAAGTACCTAGTTACCTTTTCCTTTTACCTTTTTTCCAGCTTGGTCTTTTGAACCTTATGAAGAGGCTGTTGAATAATGAAGGAAGATGATTGAAATTTTAATGAAATGCCAAAGGATTGAAGCACTATGATAATTCTGCTGTAGGAACATAGAAATCTACTACAAGAACAAAGAAGTCTATTGTAGAAGCAAGGATCTCTACTGCAAAAACAAAGAAATTTGTTGCAGAAATGAAGATCTCTACTGTAGGAACAAAGATCTGCTATAGGAATCTCTAGAGACTGTTAGAGTTGTTGCTGAAGGTGTGAATAATACTTTGAAAGGATGATATAATTACCTTCTTTTGCTGATATTGTTGAGGGTATGGAGTGCCACTCAAAATTGCTACTTGTACATAGAGTGTCCATCATTCGAGACATGTTCTTCTTCATACTTGCATTTAGATAAGAAAGGTATGGCCAAAAGATAAGCATAGTCGATCTTAATTCTACGGGTCCATGAAAAGGAGGCACTGAATGAGGCATGGAAACATGTAGAGTCTTGTATTAATTGAAAGTGGTGTTTCTCTCCTTATGTAGACTGTGATCAAAGGCCATATGACACTAGGTTCCACAAGAGGATGAGAACAAATATAGTTTCACGAAGTAAATGAAACCAAGGAATCAACCATGCATATCTATCACTAATATCTAATCATACTCACTGCATTTACTCAATGGTTTCTCAATCCGTCCATTATGGTTAGAAATTTCAAGTTTGAAATATTCTACATATCGAAATTGAAATTGATCACCGAGAAAACCATTTTTTTATTTTTGATTGCTCGAGAAGATCACTGATTATTTCAAGCTAAACACCAGATCGTTAATTCTTTCTACAATTACCTAATAAATGCGAGTACCAAATATGAAAGTGCATCGAGGCTTTCTGCATCAAATCTCTTCAACAAATGCACCCCTTTGAAACTCAACTGAAATATTACTTCTTTAAGATTGTGGATCTGAACCTTTGACTGAGATCTATGCTCTAAATATGGATTGTTGAGTTGGTTTAAGGGGTGGGTTACCATATTGACCCTATACCCAACAAAACTCATGTCTCCATTGTTTTTCTAACTGCTTACAAGTATGCCAAGTTTGAAGGTTGTAACCGGAACAGATTGTAGGAAGCTACAAGAATGCACTACAACCAAATTTTGGAAACAAATTGACTTCAAAAACATGCCTGTACATCCTTCATCCTTCATTTTCTGGAAATTTCATCTACATATAACTTAAATGGCCATATGGGGCACAAAACCCATATCTTGGAATTCCTTATTTTGGTCTCAGGTAGTTGCAATCTCTATGCAAAAAGTTCCCTTCAAATAGGCTGCTACAGAAAAATCTGGAAAATCTGCTACAAAAAGTAGGCTACTATAGGAAAAATCTCATGCCAAATGCATTGAACAAAGCTTGCATAAATTGATGGAATATGTTGCTCCAACTTGAATAAGGGATGTATATGTATTATTCCATGGAAATATTCATTAATCAACATGAAAATCCATTCACTCTGTAACATCCCGCTCTGACACATTGAGAAAACTTATTCTTTGAGGACACTTGCTCGCAAGTGATCCGGACTATTATGATATTAAAACATTTGTCCTTGATTATGATGCGTTATGATAGATGACATGATGTTTTACTACATTGACATAGACATGTGCTATTGACTTGGTTTTACTGAGTGTGCAGGGTTTTGGACCTTGAGGATGTAGAGGCATCGACGAAACCCTTGGACTCTGGATCGAGTCAGGGAGTGTGCTATTGGGGTTTGATTGTTTTACTGTGATTTTAGTACATTTGATTAGATGATATGATGTGGACATGTCTGACATGACTGTTGATGATGCAGGCTGACGATAGCTTGCCGACCAGACTCACATATGGATTAAAGGAGTCACACATGACTACCAGAGAGGTTGAGGGAGAGGGGTGCACAACAACCCTGCCACAACCTACTAGCACTCCCGCTGTGGCTCGAACTGTAAGTTAACGATTACCTAGTTCGAGAGGACCCACGATGCCGCGAGGGAAGACTGTGACAGTTGCTCGCGATGATTCTAAGGGGCGCGCAATAAGGCGGGGGCCTTATTCCTCAGAAGCCCTTAGTCTCCCACAAGTTCACCTGGTGGAGTGTTGACTCTAGGGGTTATTGATGTCTACCAATCAGTCAAGAGGCGAGTGGCACCCTTTGAGCATGTGGTGCATCCTGAATGACATGTCGCGCAAAAAAAACAAAAGAGGCGAGTGGCACCCTTGGATCACGTAGTGCGTCCTGAAAGGCACGTCGCGCAAAAGAAACAATAGAGGCGAGTGACACCCTTGGAGCACGTAGTGCATCATGAAGGGCATGTCACATTGATGATGATAAAGGAACGAACTTAGATTACGAAATTTTAAAACAACTTCCCTAATTAAAATGTCGCCCAGTTCAGAATCTAAGTCCTAAGTCTAAAACTTTGTTAGGGGTAAAATTTTGTCTACCCTTAAGAAAATATCTTTATAAAAATAAAATAATAAAGTTTAAAAAAAAATGAAAAAAATAAAAAACCACTTAAGCAATAATTTTGGTCTTCATAAGTTTTTGGGTAAAATGAAGGGAGTAAGAAATTAAATAAAATTCGTGGAAAAAATGTAAAGAAAAAATTAATTGTTTTAACTTTTGATAGTTTAAAAAGATACTAAATTAATAATAAAAGTAAAAGAGGGAAATATAAAAATTAGGAAACTAGGGAATGAGGCAACATAAAAAGGGAAAGAGGGAAACTCATGGTAAAAAGCGAGAAACCAACTTAGAAAAGAATCCGCATTTAAGAAACTTCTAATTTTGAACTGATTTAGCAATTTCTTTTTAGGGAAAGATTTTAAAACCTGTAAGGGAATCTAGGGACACCTAGGAGTAAATTTAAGAGTAACTCTAGGTGGGTGAGGGAAATGAGACAATAAATAAATTAAAGAAAATAATTATTGGAGGAAAGTGGGGGATGGATGACACTTGTACGAAGGAGAATTTTTAGAAGATTTTATTAAAATTTAAATTAACAGAGATTTAGGGAAAGAATGGAAGTTCTAAAACTCTATAAAAGAAAGGGAGGAGAAAGAAGAAAGGGGGATCAACTATTAGCGTAACGTTACGCTGCCAGATTAGTGACTTGACTGATTTACTTGTGAGGAGTTGGGATTTTCCAGCTCGGATAGGAGTGGTAGCTTGGCCTTGCGAGGTGAGTTGGGAGCTAGACGTACCATCTGAATAGTGTGTGGCCCCTTTGCGGCTCGGGGGGCTAAGGGGGAAGCAGAGTACCCCTAGCGTTGGCTGGGAGGTACCGGTGAGGTCTCGACGGTCGGCGAGCGGGAGCGGCACGGAGCGCGTGGACGTCATTCGAGGCAGGCGATAAGGCAACGGTATGATTTGTATTTTAGTAGATTAGAATGCATTACGACTTATGCTGGGATCGGTATATCGGGGTAAATGGATTGTTTGGCTATTTTTATTTATTTACTCGGTGATTACAATTGTAACTGCTGTAACTGCGGTTTTTATTTAAAATTTCTCATGTGATACAATATTATTGTTGCAAATCATGTACAATTTTATATTCTTTAGGTTTCTTGGGTATGAATTACAACTAATAAGCTATTGAAGAACCTCATGATAATAATTTTTTTTACTGCTGTTACTTACCTCCGTTATTTGCGAGATGACGAAAATTTTTACTGCTGTTACTTACCTTTGTTAATAAAGTTATTTACCTCTGTTATTTAAATAGATAAAGAAAAATTTGAATTCGTTCCTTGATGGGTGTAATGGCGAAATTGTCTGGCATTTCATCCTTGATCTGGCAGTTTCGTTTGAAAGATTGGATCTGAAAAATTCATCTCTGGCAATTCCATTTTGAATGATTGGTTCTGAAAAATTTATCTCTGGCAATTTCGTTTTGAAGGATTGGGTCTGAATAATTCATCTCTGGCAAATTCGTTTTGAAAGATTGGTTCTGAAAAATTTATCTCTGGCAATTTCGTTTTGAAGGATTGGTTCTGAATAATTCATCTTTGGCAATTCGTTCGGTGAAACGATTCCTGTAAACTTTGGCTCTGTCAAATTCGTGTATGGAAATTTCATTGTGAATTGTTTCGGTAGAATTCGTTCTGGCAGAGTTGATTCTGGAATTTTCATTGGTAAACAAATTCTTTTTAAAAATTGGCTCTGGCAATCCGTTCTGGCGAATTCGTTTCCCTTATATGAATTTCCCACTTGTCTCACCTGCTGCGTGGTTGATTGAGGAGAAAACGGGATTACTGTTACACTTCTGGCACTTCCAATCGACACTCTTATTTCCTTTATTTTTGCGGTTGTCAAGATGTTCATTTCACTCCCAATGTTCACTCAGATCACTGTACTTATTTTTCCAATTGCAATTTTAGTGGAGATGCTCATAACACCCCCGATGTTCACTTATATCATTGTACTTTTGTAGTCACTAATGGACATTGACATCTAAACGTAAATTCAAATTTTTTTATTGAAGTCGCTAATGACTTACTCTTCATCTCACTGAAAAAAATAAACTGATAACTAACTGCAATGAACTTCAATTTGCTATTCTAATTCTATCTTTCTGAAAGTAGTTGTTATAATTTATTTGGATATATACAATCATACAAACTTGCCGATCATGCAAAGTTGTTACCTGGGCCACCAAGCAGACTCACAGTACTAAAACACTTATTTTATTCCATGAAATTCGCCCAAGGCTTCTTCAGGCCGTTAGTTGTTTTAAAAAAAACAATCTGTACAAAACCTTTCGGGGTCTTCGATTTTCAGAGTGGAGACTTATCCTATTTCTCTACTTGCAACCACCCTTACCTTGCGACGACCTCCTCATGCATTTATAGATGGCTGGACCAACACATTAATCCTTTCCACTAGGACGCCCACAGTCACACGCTCTTTAAGTGGCGATCTCCTATCTTCTGACAACTCTTACATTTCTGGCAAAAGATATTCTTGACTGGTTAGCGCAGATGTTAGCATTCAAGTACGTTGATTAGAGTAAAGGTGAATTTCTTTAACCCCTAACCACAGTAACTGCTGCCCTGAACGACTCCCCCTTGACATCCGCCTTCATTTACCCTTTTCTGTCTTCACCTATTTATGGTTCAATAAGAAATAATGATTACTGACTTAGGATGCTAATTAAAAGTAGTTGAAAAAGGATTGCCTCCTTATTAATATTAAATTTAGAGATGAAAAGAATTTAACTACTAATTACTGTCTTCAGTTGCTAACTATAAGAAGTAGTGGAAAAAGAAATGCCTTTTTATTATTTAAGAGATGAAGAGGAATGTTATGAATATAAAAAGGATGACATTATGTGGTTGATAAATTGTTTAGCTTGTACGAGAATGTTATTAAATTTCCCTCATTTTTCCTTATGTTGATTCTTATAAGCTTGCCCTTGCAAAAGAGTTATGGAACAAATTCCTTAAGTTTATGGTACACTTAAGTGCTTGGGTTATAAGGGAGTGGTAAGGCAAGGCATTGAATCTCTTGCGCACCTGAAAATGAAGGTTGCAGGACGTATTGCATAATGTTAGAGTTTACTTCTTGCACACAAAAGAATGTCAATGTAATGCTGGTAGAGGATAATTACTTCTTGCGTCATCAATTTATTGTAATAATTCCAAGTGTAAGAGTTTTTGAGGTGCAACCTTATTTAATTATAAATGTTTTCATTTGAGCGTAAACAGAGTGTTTCAACGTCTACCTTATGCAAAACCCCTTAAAGTGGCGACCTTAGGTAGTCTTGAAGGATTTATAGAATTGATTATTGTGGAGTGAAGTGTCCTGGTTGATCTGGATGTTGTCTTTTAGCTTGTCGGATTGGAATTGTACCTTTGGGGTGGGATGTAGACACCTCCATGTTCCTCAGAACAGTTGCCAACCCTGAGACCTTAAATGGTTAAAATCGATGCGAACCTGGGCTTGAGCGTTACTTATGTGTCTTGGAGGTCCTAACCATTGCAGAGTAGGACGGGCGGGTAGTCAGTCTTATTATTTTGTCGGTTGATTGTTGTTCATTACTGACAGATGTTGATGTGCATCTTAGACCTTTATGTTGATATCGTAGTTGCATGCGTCATGATTAGCCGTCATGTGGCGGCGCAGAGTATAATATCTTGTTACCCTTGTACACACGCACACACAAAAAAAAATTTTGCACTTGATATAAGATGTTTGTTGTCGTAACGAGGATGATCATTACATATAAGAGTGGGGTGAATCTGGCTCTAATACCATATGTAATGATCCTCCTCATTATGACGACAAACCTCTTATATCAAGTGCAATTTTTTTTTTTTTTGTGTGCGTGTGTAAAAGGGTAACAAGATATTATACTCTGCGCCGCCACATGACGGCTAATCATGATGCATGGAACTGCGATATCAACATAAAGGTCTAAGACGCACATCAACATCTGCTAGCAATGAACAACGATCAACGGACAAAATAATAACACTGACTACCCGCCCGTCCTACCCTGCAATGGTTAAGACCTCCAAGACACATAAGCAACGCTCAAGCCCAGGTTCCCATCGATTTTAACCATTTAAGGTCTCAGGGCTGGCGATTGTTCTGAAGAACATGGAGGTGTCTACATCCCACCCCAAAGGTATGATTCCAATCCAACAAGCTAAAAGACAACATCTAGATCAACCAGGACACTTCACTCCACAATAATCAATTCTATAAATCCTTCAAGACTACCTAAGGTCGGCCCTTTAAGGGGTTTTGCATAAGGTAGACGTTGAAACACTCTGTTTACGCTCAAATGAAAACATTTATAATTAAATAAGGTCGCACCTCAAACACTCTTACACTTGGAATTATTACAATAAATTGATGACGCAAGAAGTAATTATCGTCTACCAACATTACATTGACATTCTTTTGCGTGCAAGAAGTAAACTCTAACATTATGCAATACATCCTGGAACCTTCATTTTCAGGTGCGCAAGAGATTAAATGCCTTGCCTTACCACTCCCTTATAACCCAAGCACTTAAGTGTACTGTAAACTTAAGGAATTTGTTCCATAACTCTTTTGCAAGGGCAAGCTTATAAGAATCAACATAAGGAAAAATGAGAGAAATTTAATAACATTCTCGTACAAGCTAAACAATTTATCAACCACATAATGCCATCCTTTTAATATTCATAACATTCCTCTTCATCTCTTAAATAATAAAAATGCATTTCTTTTTTCACTACTTCTTATAATTAGCAACTGAAGACAGTAATTAGTAGTTAAATTTTTTTCATCTCTAAATTTAATATTAATAAGGAGGCATTCCTTTTTCAACTACTTTTAATTAACATCCTAAGTCAGTAATCATTATTTCTTATTGAACCATAAATAGGTGAAGACAAAAAAGGGTAAATGAAGGCGGATGTCAAGGGGGAGCCGTTCAAGGCAGAAGTTACTGTGGTTAGGGGTTAAAGAAATTCACCTTTACTCTAATCAACGTACTTGAATGCTAACATCTGCGCTAATCAGTCAAGAATATCTTTTGCCAGAAATGTAAGAGCTGTCAGAAAATAGGAGATCGCCACTTAAAGTGCATGTGACTGTGGGCGTCTTGGTGGAAAGGATTAATGCGTTGGTCCAACCATCCATAAATGCATGAGGAGGCCTTCACAGGGTAAGGCTGTCTGCGTGTATGGAAATAGGATAAGTCTCCACTCTGAAAATCGAAGACCTCGAAAGATTGTGTACAATTTTTTTTTTTTTAAAACAACTAACGGCTTGAAGAAGCCTTGGGAGAATTTCATGGAATAAAATAAGTGTTTTAGTACTGTGAGTCTGCTTGGTGGCCCAGGTAACAACTTTGCATGATTGGCAAGTTTGTATGATCGTATATATCCAAATAAATTATAACAACTACTTTCAGAAAGATAGAATTAGAATAACAAATTGAAGTTCATTGTAGTTAGTTATCAGTTTATTTTTTTCAGTGAGATGAAGAGTAAGTCATTAGCGACTTCAATAAAACAATTTGAATTTACATTTAGATGTCAATGTCCATTAGTGACTACAAAAGTACAATGATATAAGTGAACATCGGGGGTGTTATGAGCATCTCCACTAAAATTGCAATTGGAAAAATAAGTACAATGATCTGAGTGAACATTGGGAGTGAAACAAACATCTTGGCAACCGCAAAAATAAAGGAGTAAGAGTGTCGATTGGGAGTGCCAGAAGTGTAACAGTAATCCCGTTTTCTCCTCAATCAACCACACAACAGGTGAGACAAGTGGGAAATTCGTATAAGGGAAACGAATTCGCCAGAACGGATTGCTTGAGCCAATTTTTAAAAAGAATTTTTTTACCAACGAAAATTCCAGAATCAACTCTGCCAGAACGAATTCTACCGAAACAATTCACAATGAAATTTCCATACACGAATTTGACAGAGCCAAAGTTTACAGAAACCGTTTCACCGAACGAATTGCCAGAGATGAATTATTCAGAACCAATCCTTCAAAACGAAATTGCCAGAGATAAATTTTTCAGAACCAATCTTTCAAAACGAATTTTCCAGAGATGAATTATTCAGACCCAATCCTTCAAAACAAAATTGCCAGAGATAAATTTTTCAGAACCAATCATTCAAAACGGAATTGCCAGAGATGAATTTTTCAGATCCAATCTTTCAAAGGAAACTGCCAGATCAAGGATGAAATGCCAGACAATTTCGCCATTACACCCATCAAGGAACGAATTCAAATTTTTCTTTATCTATTTAAATAACAGAGGTAAATAACTTTATTAATAGAGGTAAGTAACAACAGTAAAATTTTTCATCATCTCGCAAATAACGGAGGTAAGTAACTTTATTAACAACGGTAAAAAAAATTATTATCATGAGGTTCTTCAATAGCTTATTAGTTGTAATTCATACCCAATAAACCTATAGAATATAAAACTGTACATGATTTGCAACAACAATACTGTATCGCATGAAATTTTTTAAATAGAAACTGCAGTTATAGCAGTTACAATTGTAATCGCCGAGTAAATAAATAAAAATAGCCAAATAATAACCATTTACCCCAATATACCGATCCTAGCATAAGTCGTAATGCATTCTAATCTACTAAAATACAAATCATACCGTTGCCTTATCGCCTGCCTCGAATGACGTCCGCGCGCTCCATGCTGCTCCCGCTCGTCGATCGTCGAGACCTCACCAGTACCTCCCAGCCAACGCTAGGGATACTCTGCTTCCCCCTTAGCCCCCCGAGCCACAGAGGGGCCACACACTATCCAGATGGTACGTCTAGCTCCCATCTCACCTCGCAAGGCCGAGCTACCACTCCTATCCGAGCTGGGAAATCCCAACTCCTCACAAGCAAATCAGTCAAGTCACTAATCCGACAACGTAACGTTACGCTAACAGTCGATCCCCCTTTCTTCTTTCTCCTCCCTTTCTTTTATAGAGTTTTAGAACTTCCATTCTTTCCCTAAATCTCAGTTAATTTAAGTTTTTATAAAATCTTCTAAAAATTCTCCTTCGTACAAGTGTCATCCATCCCCCACTTTCCTCCAATAATTATTTTCTTTAATTTATTTGTTGTCTCATTTCCCTCACCCACCTAGAGTTACTCTTAAATTTACTCCTAGGTGTCCCTAGATTCCCTTACAAATTTTAAAAGCTTTCCCTAAAAAGAAATTGCTAAATCAGTTCAAAATTAGAAGTTTCTTAAATGCAGATTCTTTCCTAAGTTGGTTTCCCGCTTTTTACCATGAGTTTCCCTCTTTCCCTTTTTATGTTGCCTCATTCCTTAGTTTCCTAATTTTTATATTTCCCTCTTTTACTCTTATTATTAATTTAGTATCTTTTTAAACTATCAAAAGTTAAAACAATTAATTTCTTCTTTACATTTTTTCCACAGATTTTATTTAATTTCTTACTCCCTTCATTTTACCCAAAAATTTATGAAGACCAAAATTATTGCTTAAGTGGTTTTTTAATTTTTTTAAACTTTATTATTTTATTTTTATAAAGATATTTTCTTAAGGGTAGACAAACTTTTACCCGTAACAAAGTTTTAGACTTAGGACTTAGATTCTGAACCGGGTGACATTTTAATTAGGGAAGTTGTTTTAAAATTTCGTAATGAGATATTTGTCTTAGGGCCATCTAGGTTCGTTCCTTTATCATCATCAACGTGACGTGCCCTTCAGGACGCACTACGTGCTCCAAGGGTGTCACTCACCTCTATTGTTTCTTTTGTGCGACGTGCCCTTCAGGACGCACTACGTGCTCCAAGGGTGCCACTCGCCTCTTTTGTTTTTTTTTCGCGACGTGCCCTTCAGGATGCACCACGTGCTCCAAGAGTGCCACTCGCCTCTTGACTGATTGGTAGACATCAATAACCCTTGGAGTCAACACTCCGCCAGGTGACCTTGTGGGAGGCTAAGGGCTTCTAAGGAATAAGGCCCCTGCCTTATTGCGCGCCCCTTAGAATCATCGCGAGTGACTGTTGCAGTCTGCCCTCGTGGCATCGTGGGTCCTCTCGAACTAGGTAATCGTTAACCTACAGTTCGAGCCACGTCGGAAGTGCTAGTAGGCTGTGGCAGGGCTGCTGTCCACACCTCTCCCTCAACCTCTCTGGTAGTCATGTGTGTCCCCTTTACTCCATATGTGAGTCTGGTCGGCAAGCTATCGTTAGCCTGCATCATCAACAATCATGTCATACATGTCCACATCATATCATTTAATCAAATGTACCAAAACCATAGTAAAACAATCAAACCCCAATAGCACACTCCCTAAATCGATCCAGAGTCCAAGGGTTCCGTCGATGCCTCTGCATCCTCAAGGTCGAAAACCCTGCACACTCAGTAAAACCGAGTCAATAGCACCTGTCTATGTCAATGCAGTAAAACATCATGTCATCTATCATAACGCATCATAATCAAGGACAAATGTTTTAATATCATAATATTTCAGAGCACTTGCGAGCAAGTGTCCTTAAAGAATAAGTTTTCTCAGGGTGCTAGAGTGGGATGTTACACACTCACTTCCATAGGAAAATATCGAAAAGTATGCTACATGAAGCAGGCTATTACAAGAGCATAATTGCTACATAAAATAAACTGCTACAAAAGGATGAAATTGGACGTAGGACATCTCCATCCATCCAATTGTTAAAACATGCACACTCATTTCAAAATGCTCTTGTAACTACATAATTTCTGGAAAAGAAATACTACAGGAATAGTAACAGGAACAAGACCAAGAATAGGAAGAGGAAGACATGAGAATAACTACTGCATCAATTCTGAATATATAAAATGAATATGATGATAACTTCTTACTACTTAGGCTGCCGAGTTATACTTGAAACTGAGCCAATATTTATTTAGAACTTTATTCCCTATCCTACCCTACTTCAGAAAAAAGGAGAACCTCTTCTCAAGTATAAGGGTACTTCCAATGGAGCCATGTGCGTAAGATAATTACAAATGTATCCATATCCACATATGAGAAGTATACCTTAATAAGTACCAAGATATGGGATGCCAATTGTTTGAGAGGAGATGATGGCAAGAAGTGTTGAAGGATGGAGTGGTACCCCGACCCGAGGACTATCTGGAACCATTCTTCAATGTAATCACTACTCATTTGATCCTCTTCTTCATTAGTAGCATTGTATTTCATACCCTATAGATCTTCGAACAATTGGCTCTTTCATAAAGGATCTAGGTACAAATTTGCAAGAAACTCTTCAATCTCGAGTTCCAATGCCTGCTCTCCATCGACTGTTTTCCATAGCTCCTTAGTCTCCTCTGTATATTTATAAGGAGAATCAGGGAAAACCTCTATATCTTCTTGTTTCTCATGATACTTTTGATCTTCTATTTCCTGGAATGAAGGTGTGTTCATAATTGTTGTCAAGATTTGCTCCTCCTGAGATGAAAAAATGTTTCCTGCTGCTACGAGGAATTGAGATATTTCTTAGAGTAGCATATTCCTTTACTCAACAACTCTTGATAATCTTTGAAGGCTCCTTACTAGCTATTAATCCCTCTCTTGCGCATGGATCAGTGTATGGGGGGTATTTTTGAATAAAAAAATACAACTTCTACATAAAGAAAATGTCAAAACAAAGCATGTACTTGGACACCTCATGCCATTAAGACCTTGATGTCACCAATGACTCCAATGAAATTTTGGTTCCATGAAAAAGCAATTCCTAGCATGACAAGGCACGTGGAGACTCACTAGAGATTTTTTTGTGCGTTGGCTATTGCCATTGAATTATGCTCCACTCCTCGTGGAGACTCACCAGAGTTGTTGCATTGGTTGTTGCCTTTGACTTACGCTCAAATTATCCTATAATGATGGTTTGAAAAAAACTTAAAACCAATTTCTCATGCTTTGATATTATCACCTTAAGAACTTCCCCGACAATGACACCAAAATGTGGGTCAAATTATAAGGTAATAATATGATACATGAATTGTCAACCCGGATCAATAAACTTATGAAGTTCTCAACAAAGTATATACAAAACAATCTCAAACATTCATCATAAACTTAATAAACCACATAATTGATACATGCAGTCAAGTATCTTTTTCTATCATGAGAAATCATTGAGTAGTAACATTGATTATCATAAATTGCATAAAAAAGAAATGCAACTTTGATAATCAGAGAATCACCAAGTAATTACAAATGCTAAAGCATGATTTTGTTGCTGACAAGCATTAGTGTGGATCACACATTACAAGAATCATGACATTACTCAAATTGATTTCTGAAACCATAACACATAAATAATACTGTAATAATTGAATAAACTCACACAATAGAAAGGAAACTACTAGGCATAATATACCAGAGGGAGGGGGCCCTACCTCCCTTGACATACAATGCGAAGAAATACTACAGTGGAGAGATTTTGATTTGCAACAAGTTCTTTATTCCATCATTCTCTTAATGATTACACAATGATCCTCTTCTCCAGCCTCTCTCTTCTTAGCCTAAGACTACTTCCATTCTCCCCCCTCCTTACATTTATACATAAATCTTACATTTCAAAGAGGGAAAATGGTTACCACCAAATGGGGCCAGATCCAAAATACACGGATCTACAACCAACACAAATTGATTAAGGCAATTGGAAGGACAATAACCTGATCCTAAAAACCAATAATTCCAAATTCATCCATAAGAGGTGCAACTACAAGAATTCAGGTGTTATAGGATTTCTTGGAAAATCCATCTTAAATATCCTCCCATATCTCTCAAAATGTTTCATGTTTTGAAAATATGACTAAGTGTCACCCAATTTGAGGCAATCTCCACAAAAACCATGTTTTAGAATTTTGATACGTGTCCTTATCTGCTAGGAAATCACACCCAAAGTTCAATGTATGGAAAGACGCTGCTACAGGAAATTCAATAGTACTGCAGAAACATGTAATTCAATAGTATTACAAAAACAAGTAATTCAATAGTTAACTTGCTGAACTACACAAGTAAGTTATGAAACCACAATATCTACCCTAAGTAATCATCACAACATGGGAAATCAACCATTTTAATCTACATATGGCACATGAAGCTCATATCAAGGCTAGCACCCAATTGTTAAAGCATGCACACTCATTTCAAAATGGTCTTCTAACTACATAATCTATGGAAAACAAATACTACATGAATAGTAATAGGAACAAGACCAAGAACATGAAGAGGAAGATATGAGAATAATTACTGCATCAATTATGAATATATAAAATGAAGATGATGATACCTTCTTACTACTTAGGCTGTCGAGTTATACTTGAAACTAAGCTGATATTTATTTAGAACTTTATTCCCTATTCTACCCTACTTGAGAAAAAAGGAGAACCTCTTCTCAAGTATAATAGTACTTCCAATGGAGCCATGTGCATAACAGAATTACAAATGTATCCATATCCACATATGAGAAGTATACCTTAATAAGTACTAGGATATGGGATGCCAACTGTTTGACAGGAGATGATGCCAAGAAGTGTTGAAGGATGGAGTAGTACCCCGACCGAAGGACTATTTGGAACCATTCTTCAATGTAATCACTACTCATTTGATCCTCTTCTTCATTAGTAGCATTGTATTTCATACCCTGTAGGTCTCGAACAATTGGGTCTTGCATAAAGGATCTGGGTACAAATTTGCAAGAAACTCTTCAATCTCAAGTTCCAATGCTCGCTCTCCATCGACTGTTGTCCATGGATCCTTATTCTCCTCTGCAGATTTATAAGGAGAATCCAGGAAAACCTCTAGATCTTCTTGTTTCTCATGAGACTTTTGATCTTCTATTTCCTGGAATGCAGGTGTGTTCCTAATTGTTGTCAAGATTTTCTCCTCCTGAGATGCATAAATTTTTACTGCTGCTGCGAGGAATTGAGATATTTCTTAGAGTAGAATATTCCTTTACTCAACAATTCTTGAGAATCTTTGAAGGCTCCTTACTGGCTATTAATCCCTCTCTTGCACATGGATCAGTGTATGGGGGGTATTTTTGAATAAAAAAATACAACTTCTACATAAAGAAAATGTCAAAGCAAAGCATGTACTTGGACACCTCATGCCATTAAGACCCTGGTGTCACCCAGGATTCTGCTGAAATGTTGGTTCCATGAAAAATAAATTCCCAACATAAAAAGGCATGTGTAGACTCACTAGAGCTTTTTTTTTTGCGTTGTCTATTGCCCTTGAATTATGCTCCACTCCCCGTGGAGACTCACCAGAGTTGTTGCATTGGTTGTTGCCTTCGACTTACGCTATGCTTCTCCTGTAATGCTAGTTTGAAAAAAAATTAAAACCAATTGCTTGTTCTTTGAGATTATCTCCTTAATCACTTCCCCTGCAACGACACCAAAATGTGGGTCAAATTATAAGTTAATAATTTGATACATGAATTGTCAACCCGGATCAGTAAACTTATGAAGTACTCAACAAAGTATATACATAATAATCTCAAACATTCGTCATAAACTTAATAAACCACAAAATTGATACATGAAGTCAAGTATATTTTTCAATCACGAGAAATCGTTGAGTAGTAATATTGATTATCATAAATTTCATAAAAAATAAATGCAACTCTGCTAATCAGAGAATCACCAAGTTATTACTAATGTTAAAGCATGATTTTGCTGCTGACAAGCATTAGTGTGGATCACACATTAAAAGAATAATAACATTACTCAAATCGATTTATGAAACCATACCACATAATAATACTGTAATAATTGAATAAACTCACACAACATAAAGGCAACTATGGACATCATATACTAGAGGGAGGGGTCCCTACCTCCCTTGGCATACACTGCGAAAAAATACTACAATGGAGAGATTTTGATTTGCAACAAGTTCTCTATTCCAACATTCTCTTAATGATTACATAATGATCCTCTTCTCCAACCTCTCTCTTCTTAGCCTAAGACTACTTCCATCCTCCCCCCTCACATTTATACATAAAGATTACATTTCAAAGAGGGAAAATGGTTACAAAGAAATGGGACCAGATCCCAACTACATGGATCTACAAACAACATAACTTGATTAAAGAAATTATAAGCACAATAAATTGATCCTAAAAACCAATAATTCCAAATTCATCCATAAGAGGCGTAACTATAGGAATTCAAGTGTTATAGGATATCTTGGAAAATCCATCTTAAAGATCCGTCCATATCTCTCAAACTCTTTCCTGTTTTGAAAATATGACTAACTATCACCCAATTTGAGACAATATCTACAGAACCCATGTTTTAGAATTTTGATATTTGTCCTTATATGCTAGGAAATCACACCCAAAGTTCGTTGTATGGAAAGAGGCTGCTACATGCAATTCAATAGTATTGCAGAAACATGTAATTCAATAGTACTACAAAAAAAAGTAATTTGGTAGTTAACTTGTTGAATTGCATAAGTAATTTAAGAAACCACAATATCTACCCTAAGTAATCATCATAACATGGGAAATCAACCATTTTAATGTACATATGTCACGTGAATCTCATATAGGGTAGAAATGGACAAATGTAGAAATATGAGTGACGAAAGGAATGAGTATGAAATGGTAAAGTAAGTCAAAATGGTTAAATGGCCTCGTAAAATGTGTAATTTCCAAGGCCCAACAATATCCTCATTCATATGGAGTTAGAGGGAGTTCCATATACGTTGGAAAGGTATCAACATAATTTTTTCAACCATATATCCTATGCTCCCATTTGAGCTAGGTATTTAGAATACAAATTTCTTCAAAGATAGGTTATCTAAACTGAGCATCAAAAACACAAAAAAAAAATTTCCAACGATCTCCATCTTGAAATATTTATCTTGGACATCTGTAGTCTCCTCCTGTCTTTGACATCATTGAGAACAATATTTCCAACAAACCTATATATAAATCAATCTTGGAAATGTTGTGTGTATTTGTAAAGTCACAATATGACATCAATGACAACATTAATCCTTTAACAACATCAATGAAAATAATTCCAACAGTCTCCTCTTTTGTCATTGATGGAAATCCTGCAACGAAACACATAATCCACCAGACATAGAATAAATCCCCCCCCTATTTGAAACTCTCTCCCTTCGACATCAATGGAAAAATGATGCTCCCCCTAAGCTTGCGATTATCCTTAAGCACTTAGTGATGAGATGTATATTACTCCCAATTTCTCTTCAATATATTCAAATGTGTCCTTGGGAAAAGGTTTTGTGAAAATATACGCAATCTATTCTTTAGTGACAATATATTCCAATGTGACATTTTGTTCTGCAAATTGTTCTCTTAGTAAGTGATGCTTGATTGGAATATTTTTTTTTTAAGTGTATAACAAGATTCTTTGGAATATTGATTTTACTTTTGTTGTCATAAATTATTGATATTGGATGACCATATTCTACCTTAATATATCTCAATGTCTGCTTCATCCAAATAACTTGTGTGCAACATGATGTTGTTGTCATATACTCGACCTTTGTTGTGGATAGAGAAAATGAAGGTTGTTTCTTGCTCAACCAAGACACTAGACTGTTGCCTAGAAAGAATGCTCATCCACTTGTACTTTTCCTATCATCGACACTACATGCCCAATCCACATCCATATATGTTGTTAGAGTAAAATATTCACCTCTTGAATACCACAAGCCAAAGTCCAAGGTGCCCTTTAGATATTTGAATATTCTTTTCACTACTTGCACATGAGTTTCTTTTGGTACGAATTGAAACTGTAACCAATCATACTGTGTTCATAATGTTTGTCTTTTATGTTGTCACATATAGTAGGATGCCAATCATTGAACTATACAATTTTTGATTTGCTTATGGAGATTCATCATCTTTTCTCAATTTACAACCTGTGACCATGGGTGTGCTGACTCGTGCATAATCTTCCTTTCTGAACTTCTTCAACATTTCCTTCATATACTTGGTTTGTGAAATTAATATGCCTTTGTTGAATTGCAAAATCTATAAACCAAGAAAGAATGACAATTCACCAATCATATACATCTCAAATTCCTTTTGCATTTCTATTACAAATTCTTGGCACATTTTGTTCATACTACCTCCAAAAATGATGTCATCTACATAAACCACAAAAATAAACTGATTTTCTCCTACTGTCTTGATGTAGATAATTTTGTCATCAAGTCCTCTTTTGAATCCTTGTTGTTGTAAATATTTTTCAAGTCTTGAGTACCAAGCTCTGGGATCTTGTTTTATCCCATAAAGTATTTTCTTCAATCTGCATACATGATCCTTATTTTATGATAATAAGAATCCTTCTGGTTGTTTGATGTATACTTATTCCTCTAAATTTCCATTGAGAAATGAAGACTTGAAATCCATTTGATAGACTTTGAAGTTTTTGAAACACACAAATGCCAAAAACATTTTGACAACTTCTAGTCTTGCAACCCGGACAAAGGTTTCTTCGAAATCAATAGCTTCAACTTGAGCATAGCCTTTACAAACAAATATTGCTTTATTTCTTATTATTTTTCCATCTTAATTCAATTTATTCCTAAAAACCCACTTGGTTCCAATCACATTTTTATCTTTTGGTCTTGGAACAAGTTCCCATGTCTCATTCTTCTCAATTTGATTCAGCTCTTCTTCCAGGGCATCAATCCAATGCTTGTCTTCGCTAGATTTTGTAAAGTTCTTAGGATCTATTTTAGATAGAAAAGAGAAGTTTGTATGTTCTGGTCCACTTTATAATATTCTTTTAATCTACAATCCCGTATATTTATCACCAAGAATTTGATTTTTTGAATGATTCTTTTGGACAAATCTAGATGGTGTCTTTGTATTTTGACGTTCTGTTTCTTCTTTTTCATTTTCTTATTCTTCTTCTTCTTCATTTTATTCTCCTTCTTATTCTTCTTTGAAACTTGCATCCTTTGTTTGAACATGAGCTTTCACCTTTTGATGCCCTGCTTCATCCACTTTCACATTGGCACTCTCTATGATTTTTCTCAATGTTTTATTGTAGCGTCGATAAGCCTTGCTTCTTGATGAATAGCCAAGGAATATACCTTCATCAACTCCGAAGTCAAATTTTCCTAAGTATTCAACATCTCTTTTTATGTAGCACTTGGTTTCAAAAACTTTGAATTATTTAATTGTTTCTAGTCTACCCTTCCATAATTCATAAGGTGTTTTGTTGTTGTTGACTCTGATCTTCCCTCTATTCAGAATGTAGATTGTGGTGTTGACTACTTCTCTCCAAATTTTTTCTAATAGCTTAGCTTCATTTAAAAATTTTCTATCCATCTCTTGTACTGTTTGATTCTTCCTTTCTAGCACTCCATTATGTTATGGAGTCCTTGTAGCTGAAAAAAAATGTCTCATTATTCCATGAAGTTCACAAAAATCTTCAAATTCATTTGAGATAAAATCACCTCCTCTGTCTGATATCAAGCATTTGATTTTCAAATTAGTTTCATTTTCAACCAAGGATTTGAATTCTTTGAACTTCTCAAATGCTTCATATTTTTCTTTTAGGATCGTAGCCCATGTCATTCTAGAGTAATCATCAATGAGGAACATGGAGTAATTTTCACCTTGTAGACCTTGTGTTCTTGTAGGACCACAAAGATCTGTATGAACGATTTCCAATGGCTTTGTTGTTGAGTACTCCTTTGATTTGAAACTTTCTCTTCTCTGTTTTCCATGATAACATTGCTTGCAAAGAGTGTTTGAAGGTTTAACAATATTTGGCATGTATCTCGCTGCTTCTTTAGTGTTGTTTTTCACTAGAATATCAAAGTTTATATGGCCCATTCTTCTATGCCATAACCAACTTTCATCTATTTATCCCATATAGAATTTTTCTCCCTTGATCTCATTGAGGATATATACATTATTTGAGGTTCTATATTCATTTTCCATAAGTATTCCCACACCTTTCTTCCTTATCTCATAGCCTCAAGAATGAAATATGAGATTGTTTACTTGATCACACATTTGACTAACACTGAGAATATTGTGTTTCAAACCTTCAACATACAATACAATTTCTTTTTTAGTCTTTCCATTACTGAGACCGAGAGTGCATTTTCCAACTATCCTTGCGGTAGCATTATCTCCAAATGTCACACTGTCTTTGTTAACTTCTTTCAAAGTAAGAAAATTGCTCTTGTCACCTTTCATCTAGATTGAACATCCACAGTCGACGTACCATTGGTTTCCTTTGTTTTGGGCATGAAGGGCAGTTTGCACAAGCATATATTTCTCCTTCTTCTACTTTTCTTTCTCTTGCTTCCTTCTTCAAACTCCTTTGGGTTCTTTCTTTTGTTTGGAAAGGGTATCCACTTCCTTGTTTTTTATAGAAGTTTCCACTGGGTTACTTCTACAAAAACATGTTATATGACTATAGTTGTTGCACTTATAACATACAACATTGCAATCAAATAATGGAGCAAATGAATTATAGTTTATATTTGAGAACCCATAAGTACTTATGTTTTTGTTCCATACATCATTGTTTCTTGCATGTGATCTATAATCTGTTGCTTTATGACCAAAGTGATTGCAAGAAAACCAATAACCAAGGAAAGAGTTTTGGTACCAAGTTGTGTGAGGGAATCTTGGTGGGAAAGATCTTCTAAATCTGTCCTTGTTTTCCTTGGGAGGAACATCAATTTTCTATGGAACATCATTTTCTCTCTTCATGTTGTCTTCGTCATTGATGGAGATTTTGAGTACATCAACATGGATTTTATATTTTCCTTCATTTGCTTTCTTCGGTGACTCTATATCTTTTGAATCTTCTGTGGTGGTCATATGACTCTTATAATAGCCAAGACTACTTTTAATGAGTGGTGACCTTTAAAATTTGATGATATCATCTAATATTTCAGTTCTCTTTTTCAAACTTTAAGCTTCTATTCAACTAAGTAGTTGAATTCTCTAATTCCTTTCTTAATGAAACAATTTCATCTTCCATCTTCTTGCATTTTTCTTCATTTTCCTTTAGTTAGATTCTCACTGGTTCTTCTATCAATTTTTCCTCTTCTAGTTGAATCTTCAGGATGATAATAGTTTTCTCTTTTTCTTCAAGGATTTGTGACATTTTTTCTTTTGCATCATGATCCTCCTCTTCAAATTTCTACAATTTCTCCTTTTGTTTCAATTTTTTTTTCTTGACCTTATTTATTTCGATTAAGGCACACATGAGTTATTCTTCAAGATCCACTTCTACATCAATTTTGACATTTTGTTCCTCTTATAAATCCATTATTTCTTCCATTTGTATTCATTTTTCAAAGTATCAATCTTCATTTCTATTGCCACAAAGATAGTTTCCTTTCTATCACTATCAAAGATACTTTTATTTCTCTCTTCAGACGAGTCATTGACCCCTTTTGATTAGAGACTCTTATTTTGCTTATAAGTTGTTATCGCTAAAGTTTGCACTAGACTACAATAGAGAAAAGCTATGGCACCTTAGTTATTGTAATAGCTTTTCGGTTTGAATTATGGATCAGGTAGTTTGGATAGGTTGGAAAGTTATAGGTTTGGTTACAATCTTTCAATTAAGTTTGAATAATCAACAACACTTCATTGTTGGTAATTCTTGGAAATGAAAAACATGATACTGAATTTAGTCTGTTCCCGAAAAAACCCATGTTTCGGATTTTTGAAATTCATCTTCATTTGGTCAGAAAACGTGCCTGAAGTTGACCTCAAAAAACAATCATGTACATGAAATTTTGTTTGGAATTTACTGTAATGTAAGTGATACTAAATGTCTTGTATTTTTGTAGCATAGATCCAAAAGAGATGTAATTTTAGAATTTACAACTAGAGAAGGAAATGAAAGGAAGGTAGCCTCATAGCCTTCAGATCTATTTCTACTTCAAGACCCACAATTTTCAAAACTGCGTACAAAGTAGACCTACAGGTTTTCCTATAACACAATTGTAATTTTCAAATATAGGTGCGCTACAAAAAGCATTGATTTTCTATATAAAGTAACCTTTGACCTCATGACATCAGGGAAACCTACAGATAAGGCTACTACAACAAGACCGTCCATGATGTGACCATGCAAATCATATGAAAACATTTTAACCATGCCTTACTAGAAACAAGAAATTTATTCAAAGAAAAGAAAAATCATAAGTCAAGGATAAACAAAACATAAATAAATATGGAGTAGGTAGAGGATATTAATCTTGGAAAAGGGTTTAAAGAGCTGAATAGGCTTGGGAATAGGGGAGAACTTTAGCTAATAGGTTTAGGTACTAACATACGTGTTCTTATTCTTTTCATGCTTGTTCTTTTTGTATTGATGATGTTTGCTCCCTTTATTTACATTATGTTCTTCTTTATTATCACTACTTTGATTTTTGGCACATGGACACTTATTAGTAAAATTTCATACTTTTCCACAATTAAAGCATTTAAAGGGAAACTTAACTTTGTATTTTCTAGATCCCTTTTTGAGCTTTCTCACAAAATGTGCTTCCTTTGCGTCTGATTCATAGTTGGAACATTTTCTTGATTTTTGTTCTTTATTGTTCATCTTCTTTGAAGATTTGAAGGTTGTTTCTCACTTTGATGGCTTCTCTTTCTCAGTCCTCATTTCATATGCCACGAAATCACATGCAATTCATCAATTGTCAATTAATTAAGATCCTTCATTTCTTCAACAATGAAAACTTTGGCATCAAATTTTAAGGGAAGTGATCTAAGCACATTTTGAACAATTATTGGTTCTTCAACCTTTTTAGCAAGTCCTCTGATGGCGTTGGTAATTTGATCCACACGAAGGAGATATGATGCAACATTTTATTCATCTTTCATTTTAGACTCTCGAACTGTCTTCTATGAGTTTGTATCTTTTCTTTCTTAACCTTGTCGCCGCCTTCATAGATGTTTTGAAGTTTGTCCCAAATGTCCTTTTCCAGTTTAAAATGAATTAACTTGAAAAAATCTGATTCTGATAGAGCGCACAAGATGGAATTCATGTATTTTGCATTATTTTCACTAGCCTTCTTTCCAGCCTGATCCATTGGTGGAGATGTTCGATATTTCTAACTAGTCACAACAAATTGCCAAATATAGAAACCAAGGGCCATTAAATAGGTTTGCATCCTTATTCTCCAAAAGGTATAGTTTGTTCCATCAAACAATGGATCCCTACTTGTGGATAAACCTTCTTGACTGACCACGTGTGCTCCCGAGATGTACCTTCTAGTGGATAGATTGTTTCTGAAGGAACCCACTCTAATACCAATTTTTGAGAAGACACTTATACTGAGAGGTGGGGTTGAATAGGTATAAGACATTTTTTTTGTAATTTTTCAAACATTCATCAACCATAGGAAAACAATCACATATGAAATCTATTAACTGCAAAATATGGAACACAAGATCTATGTGGAAACCCTTTCAGGAGAAAACCACAAAACTTCTCTTTATAATTATTTGTAGGCACCAACCTACTGTTAAAAATATTTGTATTCACCAACCTAATGGAGACACCAACCCCCACTGATACAAACCCTGGTAGGCACCTTACATATATTCACAAACACTAATCCCCACCGCTAAGCACCAACTTAGCAAGAGGCATCGATCTCTTTGTTTGAGTAGCACCAACGTTCAAGTTACAATTTATTCTTTATCACATATAACCTTTTCAAAAGATGATAGCATTCAAATTACTTTCACTGAGTCTTCTTGCTACTTCTTCCTTCACCAGGTTTGACCAAAATTTGAATTTCCAAATGAAATTTATGGTAACTTTGGCAAAGCTTGTTGTTTTTAGCCTCTTCCCAAGAACGAACTTGTACAACATTCCATGTATCCAATTTTTCAAATATGATTATGAAATTTTTACATGATGTACATAGGTATGTCTCATCGAATCCCTAAGAAATTCACAGTCTGAAAAGTCCCAGAAAATAATTTATAGAGAAAATGCCAAGCTAGCTTGTTTGAAATTGATTTCAGGACCATTCAAAAACCCTAAATTCCATAGGGTATATCCCAAAAATTATAGCGAACCAAAGTTTGAAATTTTCACCTAAGGTACTTTTGTATGTCTCCTCAAATCCCTGAAAATTTTACAGTATGGAAAGTCTCAGAAAATAATTTATAGTGAGAATGCCAAACTGACATGTTTGAAACTGATTTCAGGACCGTTTAGAAACCCTAACTTCCATAGAGAATATCTCGGAAATTATAGCGAACCAACATCTGAAATTTTAACCTCATGTACTAAGAGATCTCACCTTTGTTGCCTCAAAATTTCAAGATTTGAAACATCACATAAAATAAGTTATAGCAAAAATGTCAAACTG
>ML836219.1:0-29948 GCA_009831015.1 Picea engelmannii
CCATTTTATTTTCAATGTTTCACCTTGTTATCCTTCGATGTGCTTATCTTTCCCATTTGTAAGACACTTAAATGGAAACTCTTCATATTCCATAGAAGAAACTTCGTCATGTATATGAACATTAGAAATGGTCTCTATGGAATTAGGGGATTCACAAATATTTTTAAGATAGGAATTACATTCCTTCAAGGGAATCATATTATTTTCATTAGAGTTTCAAGTTAGAATTTTCCTCCAAAACATCTTAGGATCAAATTTAGATAGGTACAAAATATTCTCTTGTTTCCTATTAATATAACACTTTTTTTTTCTTTTTAATTATGGCTTTGTACATGTTATATTATTAGATTTTATTGGGGTATTGGGATCAAGGGATGATATAATGGATGAAAACATTTAGTTGGTTGATTACTCAGACAATCAAATGTCTAAGGATTTATTTTTTTTATAGTCCTTTCCAACTATTACTACATAAGCTAGTGGAATTTAGACCCTACTCGATGATGAGGGGGCATATTGAGGGGTACTTGATCGAAGGGATATTAGAGGAGTTAAAAAAACTACAAGGGTGAGTACTAAAGGTAGATCTACTTAGGATCTTGTCAGTAGATCCCATGGGATCTCTAATTTTTGGAGTTCTAATGTCGTCCTGTAAGTTATTTCTCTAGCGGCCTAGGGTTCAGTATTATTAGAGGTTGATGAAGGTTCTCTTTCCTTTTTTTTTTCTCACTAAAGGTATGCTATGATCTTGGTGCTATATTTTGGTTAAATTATATGCAATAATTTCCATTACATTTAATTTCAGCCAGGGTTCGTAAAGTTAGAGGTGCAAGCACAATAAATGCATGACTAAATCTCTAATCTATCCTACACCGATGACAATCTGAACATGCTAATCAAATTAAAGAAAGAAAAATACTGCAAAGAAATAAAAACAAGGAAAATCAATAAAAAGCAACACCAAGGAATGTATCATTGGAAAGTTGGATAATAAATGCTATAAAGGCTCAGAGTTACAACATTTCATGTATACATGTTCATGCAACTTTCGTGTATATCTAAATAAATGTCTTATTTCTTCAATGATTATTTCTTGTAGTGTTGCGGGAAAATTAATAAAAAGAAATACAATGGAAAACCAAATGAAAGACAATGAATTTCAAGTAAATAAAATTAAAACTAGGAGTCAAGGACAATTCTTCAAATGAATGCAAATGACATCAATGGAAATACAGGAAGGATGGAACCATGAACTACTAAATAAATGACAATATTTATACAATGATTTATATATGGAAGAATAAATGGAGAGAAATGCACCCTAAAATCTTTTTGTTCAAATAAATTGCATATTTGAGAACGTCTCATAAAAAATTCCAAAGTCATAAATTCAAAGTGAAGGAAGAAGAATATAATGAGAATAAATCTCTTTGTGTTGAATGATCATTTTATTAAGTGTAGTTCCACAAAGAATTATTTGAAGGTTGAAATGGGAACAAATCACCACTATAAGCAATATATTAATAACTCAAATTTGGGCGCAACTTGATTAAAGAGGGTTTATATTTTATTAGCAAAGTGTTGAAGGTATTTAGAATCGATTTTATGGCTACACAATAGAGGTTTGTTTTCAATCTATTCAATCAAGAGGAATGAGAGCGTAGCTCCATATAAAGGGATGCTTTGTGTTTTTTTTCTTATTGTTGTTTTATACACACACAAGAAACAATATTGAAAACTAATGATATTACTACTTTCTAACAAAACTTTTGACCAACATTTGGAAGAACACAATGGGTGAAATTGTATAGTGATATGAGGGACAAAATCATGGCTAGGAGGGTTTGAAAAGGAGGTGCAATGGTAGGTAAATGGATTGGGGACAAAATCACAGTGAATGGAAGGAGGATGTGATGAAATTGCATCAAATTTGAGAGGAGGTATCAATGTAATTTGCAAATGCTTTTTGGTACAAGAAATGAACTCAATTTATTTCATACTAACAACTGTGGAATATGCAGGAAATAAAATCTTGGTGAGGACCACTACAAATGTAGGAACACTTTGAATGTTAAAGATCACTTGGAGAAGATGCTTGATCTACAAGAATTTTTAACACGAACCATCGTCAGAAAAACTATGATATAATTATCAATAAAATCATGAAGCTGGGTAACACTTTCGTGAGAATAGGGTCGTAAAAATTGTTAATCTCATGTTTTCGGTCGAACTCTTCAATTTTTTGACCGAAATAGTTTTCGACCAAACTATTTCTTCGGACGAAAGTTAAATCTAATTGCACCATTGAAAAATATAATATGAATTTTAAATCTACCAACAATTTTCTGTTAAAACTAACTTTCGGTTGAAAACTTGTAACTATGGCACTTTTTAGAAAAGTATGTGTTCACTTCAACTTACTCCAACTTAGGGAGGAGTGGACTCCTTAAAATAATATGTGTCTGGTTTCTAAACTAGTACCAAAATTTTTAGAATTGAATCTACTTTCTTTTGATACAATTTAATTGTTTTTTAGTAATTTTAGTTTATTTTATAAAACAAAATGTATGCATATTATTTTTAGATGCCATAATGATTCAGTAAAATGAAAAATCAATATATGAAATAATACATAGTAAAAAAATATGGAAAATTTATTTTATGGAACCTTTCATTATCCTCTTCAAAAGTGTACTTTTAGATTTTACTTTAAAAAAAAAATTAAGGTAGATAAATGGTGTCAAACTAAATGTGTTTGAAATCTCCAACTATTTTTGGATTGGTCAAATTCAAAAAATTCTAGTAATTATAATATTCATTTGTTGTCTTCAAAACTATAATCATACTTTAATTGATCTGGAATATATTTGCAGGATGAAATGAATACATATTATTATCAAAATATGCTTAACACAAAATAACAAATATATAGTAAAACTGGTTTCTATTCAATAAGGAAATAAGTTGAAATTGTAAAATGCAACAGAAACAAGCTTGCGAGAATGGTGGAAGCTTATCTCTGAGAAGAGATGTGACAGTTTCACTCATTCACAAGAAGATGATTACAATGAGGCATTGAAGGTATTTTTAAAATAAAAACGAATTTCAAAAACCCTAGACATCCAAAAAACCTAACCCTAGGAGATGAAGCGCCAAAAGTCATGTGTGCCCCATTTGGGTAAGTTAGTACCTCAACTTTCTGGGGTCGTAACTTTTGCATACGATCTTTTTTTTAAGTGCTTGATAGCTCATTCGAAAGGTTTATACGAGAAATACACATTTTTTTGCAGTCTATTAAAGCTGATTTTGATTATAGAGAGCCCTAAAAAATGTTGTTTAGGGCCTCAAAACAACCCTGCAAGTCAGGGAACCGAAAACTAGGGAAAAAACTGCCAAACTGGAAAAATACCAAAATGAGCCAGTTGGAATAGTTGGGAGGCCACCAAAACACATCTGGATCAATCCTTCCCCCTGATAAATCAATGCTCTCCATTGCGTTGATTTCCCCCATTAGATGAGGAAATTTCTATTGAATTTGGCCCTGGGTGAGCCACTTGCCTTGGTGCAGGAGCTACCCTGCTTTGACAACTCGATAAAGTTGGATCCTTTGTTGGTGAGTTCCCTTGATCTGTTTGTCCACAATATAATCACTGGATTCTTGTTGTATGCAGTTGGGGTTGAGTTCTGTTGGTGTTAGTTGTTCTTCTATCTTTAAGGTGTCCAATAATGGTGGGAAAAACGGTCGAAGGATATCCACGTTGAACATTGGGTGCAAGCCAAGCAAAGGAGGAATGTTGAGCTCAAAATCATTATCACCCACAGCCTTGGTGATGTTGTATGACCCATAACAAAGTGGGCGAAGTTTCTGATGGTGTCTTGTAAGGCGTTCTTTCTGCAAGTGCAACCAAACTTTGTCGCCCACCTAAAACTTATGTGGCACCCAGTGTTGATCATGGCGATGCTTGTACTTGTCATTGGAATTCTATAGGATATCTTGAACCTATTGGTAGATGTGATAGATATGATCAATGAATCAGGTGGCTTTTTCAAATTCATTTGGAGTAGGAGATGAGTCGATCGAGGTGACTTTAAGGGGTAGTGAAACATCTATGGGACCCAATGGTTGGAATCTCAACCCCACCTGAAAGAGGTTGTGTTTGGTTGAGCTATGCAGGGATCAGTTATAGCTATGTTGAACATCGGGGAGACTCTCATCCCATGTTAGAGGGTGCTTGGAATTATACATGCACAGGATATGCATGATCATTCGATTTATGACCTCGGTTTGGCCATCTCTCTAGGCGTGGAAGGCCATGGATTTAGTGAGCTTGGTGTACAATAGTGACCAAAGGCTTGACCAGAATGTGATAAGAAATCAATTGTCTTGATATGAGACAATGGTTTGTGGGATTCCAAAATGTACCCAGACTCGTTCAAAGAAGAGCTTGGCAATGTCCTCTGTTGTGATGCTCTTCTTGCAGGTGGCCAAAATCGCCATCTTAGAACAGTGATCGACAACCACAAAAACATAGTCATTTCCCTTCTTGGTGGACGAGAGGCCCGACATGTAGTCCATTGAGATGGATTCCCATGGCCTGTCAGGAGTAGGTAGAGGGGTGTACAAGCCATGGTTCTTAGTGGTCGAGTTGGAAATCATGCAGGCAATGCAAGACCTGATATACTTGTTGACCTCATGTCAAAGTTTCGACCAGTAGAAATGTTTCTGCAACATTTCCACTGTCTTTTTGATGCCGAAGTGTCATGACACCTGACTGTAGTGGGATTCCTAGATCAGCTTCGTTCACTCACTTGATGGAATGCAGATATGGCCTAGACACCACAACAACCTGTTCTGAATATGAAAATTATCGACAACTGTGTTTGCACCCAACATTTGGTAGGTGGTGGAAAAGTCTGGATTTGTCTCATATAGTTGAGGCCATCTAGAGGTCTCATGGCCACAAGAGTCTAGCATCGTGGTGAGTGTTGCAACTGACAGTCTATTGAGGCAATCAACGATGTGGTTGGTGCTTCTCGTTTTGTAGTTGATCTTGAGGTGGAATTGTTGCAAGTACATGGACCACTTTTGATAGCAGTCATTCTACAATTTTCCTTGTGTCTGCATGAACTCCAGTGGCTTATGATTAGTGTGGATGATTGTCTCCTTCCCAAGAATGTAATGTCTCCACTGGCGGTAGGCTTACACAATGGAATACATTTCTTTGTCGTAAGTAGTGTACTTACAGACAACATCTGATAGTGTCTCACCATGATAGTCCATGGGGTGGTCGTGCTGAGTGAGAATGACACCCACAACATAGTCTGAAGCATATGCCTTGATCTCAAAGGGTTGTTCCAGGTCTGGTAGTGAAAGTACTGGGGATGAGCATAAGTGTTGCTTCAAATCATCGAACACTTGTTGTTGGGACCAACCCCACACAAATTTCACCTTACCACCACCTCTGGTTACTTGGCTGAGGGCTCATGCAATATGGGAGAATCCAAACATGAACCTACGGTAGAAATTGGCAAGGACCAAGAAGATTCGAAGCTCAGTGAGTGTGGTTGGGGCTGGTTAGTCACGGATGACTTGGATTTTGTCTAGATCCAAATGTACTCCATTTTGATCAATGATGTAGCCTAGGTAATGAACCTTGTCCATTCCAAAGGAGCATTTTTAAGTTGGTGTAGAGATGGTGTTGTCGCAAGGTGTGCAGAACTCGTTGAATATGCTGCAAGTGTTATGCCCAAGTCTTGTTTTAAATGAGGATGTCATCTAGATACACCACTACAAAAGTATTGGTGAATGATCACAGGATATCTTCCATCATCCTCATGAAAGTGGTTGGAGCATTTTTCAAACCAAAGGGCATGACCAACCATTCAAAAATACCTTCCTTTGACTTGAAGGTGGTATTCCATACATCTATCTATTCTATCGGGACCTCATGGTAGCCAGACTTTAGATCAATATTAATGAAGTATTTGGCCCTCGTGATTTTATCAAGAAGGTATTAGATTCGGGGAATTAGGTACCGGTTTATGACTGTGATTTTATTTCGAGCCCAGTAATAAATGCAGAGTCGTCGGGTTCCATATTTCTTCGATATCAACACGATTGGGCTCCTGCAAGGTGATAAGCTGGGACATATGTGCCCCTTGTGGAGCAGTTCTTGGATCTTTTAGTTGATCTCCTCATTCTCTAACAGAGAGCGGCGGTAGACCGGTCCATTGGGAAGCAATGCATTGGGGTGCTTGACCTGACAGTTCATAGGTACCCCGGTAGGTGAGGAGAAGATATCTAAGTATTCTTACATGACCTTATCCACTTGCTTCTACTATGTGGAGAGGTTAGTCGCGGAGACCCTGGATGTGACTAAAATCTTTCACTCATTCTGAGAGTGAATCATGAAGAATAAAAACTTCCCTGTCTGAGAGATTACCTTTCTACATTGCTTGGCAGAGATCAAGGAAATAGCATTGGGTGGGACTGCCTCAAGTATCATGTACAATTTCTTGTTCAAATTAATAATAACAATGCAAGGCCTAGAATCATATACAACATGACGTTTCCATAAATATGGTTGGCCCAAAATAAAATTATGAACTTTGAGAGGGGAATCATCACACAATACCTCGTCTTTGAAGGGCTAGATGTCATATGACAGGTGGCATTGTTGGCTGATGCGAATGTCTCTTCCTTGGCGGAGCCATTCGATGGTGTAGGGATGCATGTGCGGCGATGTCGGCAGGGCGAGTCACTTGAAAACCTCTGCTGAGATGAGGTTCTTCTGGCTACCGCTATCAATGATTAAGTGTAGCGGGGTACCATTCACCCACATCTGTGAATGAAAAAGGCACTCTCCTTCCTCTAGCTCATCTGGTTCATCGAGCTGGAGCTTGGTGGTAACAATGGTATCATTGGGTTCTATGTCTATGATTTGTCTCCCCCTTTTTGGTTCTGACTTAGTATCGGAACTCTCATTTGATTCGAGACTTTCACCTCAACCACCAACAACTGCTTTAAGTGATAATCAACATTGTTATGCCAGGGGCGCTTATGGAAGTCGCACCACTTCCTGGTATCTTTCTTTGTCTTTCTGGTGTCCTTCTTTGCTTATGGCCTAGACTGGTTGTCTTGAGGCTTTCCTTCTTTTCTCTATCCTTTTTTTTGTGGGTTGGGGCTGCCCTTTCCTCACTTTTTATGTGAGGGGTTCCCAGGCCCAAATTGTTGTGTCTTTTGTTTGAGCTTTTGCTCAATTTTGACGCCATATGGGTAGGTCGAGCCCAAGAATGAGATGTATAGAAACTCCATTTCAGAATGGATGTATCTATGTAGACCATCATGATACTTGAGTACCATATGTCGCTTAGAATATTTGATACCCATCTTGGTGCGCAAGGTATGGAAGATATTTGTGAACTCGTGCACTGCTTGGTCTCTTTCCTGTTGCAGTGTGGTCCATTTTGTGTACAGGTAATCATAACTTCCAATAGGGTAGTATTGTTCCTTAATAACATCCCTGAAGGAATCCTAGGTGACTAAGACTGTAAATAATGAGGGTTTCTTTGTTTCCTTTTTCTCACAGAAAGTTTCCCACCAATCTTTGACATGGGAGACGACTTTGAGTAGTGCAAAAGTAATATTTTCTCTATTTGAGAAGTTATCGATAGAGAAATACCCTTCTAGTAGATTCAACCATTTGGCTACCGTATCTACGTCTATCTGACCTTCAAATATAGGAATATCGAAGTTGATTTATACCTTGAAGGGGGCAACACCTTTGTTTGAGGAAAATGCGTCGCCTATTAGTAGCCGCCAAGGGATTTGTGCAAAACTATCCATCATCTCGTTCCTCTATTGCGTGAGGGATTTCTTGAGCAACATTCTAAAGGGATCTATTGTCCCATCGTCTTTATTTTCTTCTTCCACGAGAGGTCTTTTTGGCATGCGAGAGCATTTTTCCTCAAGAGAAACAAGCTCGAGACCCAATTCTTTGTACCCTGACCTCGTTGGGGACATGCATTAAGAATGACAAGGATAAGATCACTCTAATACCACTGATCCAGAATATATTTGCAGAACAAAATTAATATAGATTATTATCAAAATATGCTTAACACAGAATAACAGATATACAGTAAAATTGGTTTCTATTCAATAAGGAAATAAGTTGAAATTGTAAAATGCAGCAGAAACAAGCTTGATAGAATGGTGGCAGCTTATCTCTGAGAATAGATGTGACGACTGCTCTCATTCAAAAGAAGATGATGTGACAATTGTGCTCATTCGCAAGAAGATGATTACAATGAGGCTCTGAAGGCCTTTTTACAATAAACATGAATGTCAAAAACCCTAGACATCAAAAAAACCTAACCTTGGGAGATGAAGTGCCAAAATTCATGTGGACCCTGTTTGGGTAAGTTAGTACCTCAACTTCCTCGGGTCTTAACTTTTGCATACGATCTACATTTTAGGCGCACAATATCTCGTTGAAAAGGTCTATCTCAGGACTACAATTTTTTTTTTATCTATCAAAGATCATTTTGACTATGGCGATCCCTAAAAACACTGTTTAGGGCCTGAAAATGGCCCTGCAAGTTAGGGACCCGTAAACTAGGGAAAAAAATGCCAAACTAGAAAACTGCCAAAATGAGCCTGTTGGAATAAGTGGGAGGCCACCAACATCCATGTGGATCATTAATAGAGTATTTTTGGATTGTTGTAGCATATTGTTCTTTTCATAATAAAAATTTTAATAATGATTAAATTGGTGTCAATATACATAACTCATTATCAATGCCTTCATTTTTAATGAGCATACTGTCAAACAATCACTAAAATGACATATCAAATTTCAATAAAAAAATTTCAAAAAATAATCAATAGAAAGATAAAAAAATTCATGACAAGTTGTTTTTTTTATTGTAAAGTCAAATTCTAAATAAAAAAATACTTTTGTTTACCGAAAGTTGAAAAACTTCAGAAAATATATTTCATATTCTCAAAAAACAAGGAAAATAGACACCCAGATTCATGATTTTACCCTTATATTTAATCACTAAAAACATAGAAAAATGATGGATTAACCACTCTGGAAATATAATGGTGAATAATGATGTTTAATGAAGGTTTATGGAATATATCAACATGKATTACTAACAAAATATTGACTTTAATGGGTGAAGAAATATGACAAAAACATAGCCCAACACTAGGGTTTTTKATGCCAATACAAAGGTAGGGGGAGAAGGTTTTGTTGGGGATAAAATTAACCAATTTTTTCTATAAAGAGGACTCTCTCTGAGCTTTGGAATAGGGTTGGAKAAGAAAAAACATAAGTTTGTGAGGATTCATGGAGGAATATATTTGACAGTGGTCGATGAAGATATATGTTTAGACTAGATTCTTAATCCATCGGGGRGAACTTTGGTGAGAAATGTTTTAGGGTGTCAGTTTGGAATGGAGTATATTWTTAAGTGGATAKGGGATGCTTGGTTCCCCTTTTGTAGTTATGGAMTGACATTCCATATMTTGACCAGGGACTAGATGGGGTTCATAATTATTTCAGTGGGGGCACAAAATTGGTTTTAAAGGGYGCATAGTTCATGGATATCTCTACRTTGTCTCTCAAACCATGCACCCCTCTCTTTGATCCAAAGGATAATTCAATGGTTTTACCTYGATGTGGGTAAAGAAACCCAATCTGCTAATGGAGTTCTGGTTAGAACCAACTATTAGAGCAATTGGCGATGTCATCGATAAAACTTTGTTGGTTGATGATAGTTTCACGGAAAGTGAATTCTACTCRGTTGTCAAAGTACTTGTGGAGMTAGATATTAGTATAGTCCTGTTAGAATMTATGTTTTTTTTTTGGAGGGATAACCAACATACCCAAATATCAGACTACTTGAACATTTTGTTCAGGTGCACTTGGTGTCATGGAGATGGTCATGTATTCAAGGATTGCTCGAATACCTTGATCCAAAAAAATTGGAGAAAAAAGAATGCATTGAAGATATTCCCTTGGATAAGGAAAGAGAAGAAGATGATTGAAAAAAATTCAAACCAATGGAAGGATTTGACCATGGAATTCCCACTTATAGGCCCCTATCTGGCTTGGAAAGTGGGGGACAGGTCTGAGTTCAGGATTAGAATGGATTCCATAATTGGCTGTAATATGCATATTTTTCTTCTAGAGGATCTTGTGCATCACTTGGAATTGATTGGGAGAAATACACTTAACTTGGTTTCCAAGACTTCTGAAACAACGATGTGGAAACAAGGATGGATGACTTCTCAAGATCTGTGTCTTGAGGAGTATTGGGTGAGATGGTAGACATTATTCCTCTCAAAACTACAAAAAAATCATATCAATATTAGTGAGCTCCTACATGACCTAATTTGGGGTTTAAATAAGTATGGGGTTGCGTACACTATAACGTTGGGTTATCTAGCACTCTTTCCACTTGGAAATGTTGAAGTTATCTTGTGGTAGAAGAGCCTTTCGAAGGTGAATCTGCCATAAAAATTCAATCTATTAATGTGGTTATCCATATCCAGGAAGGTCTTCACATGGGACCTTCTTCTGAAAAGGGGAAAGTTGAGGCCTAGTAGATGTTCTTTATGATTTTATCAGGAGGAAACTAATGCTCATGCCTCTTTCTCCAGTAGGATTATAGAACCAAGGTTTTGCGATAGGTACAAACATCCCTTGGTTTGGATTTTCTTTAGCATGGTACTACTATTGAATTTTTCCATCAATCCTAGTTATGAAGGAAGGAGTTGTAAAGTTATAAGGTGGTGCATTTTCTTGCGCTATGGGGAATATGGTTGGCAAGGAACTCGTGTCTGTGAAAAGGATAACTCATTCCTACCATTCAAGTCTTATCCTATTTTCTAGGGTTACTACCCTTTTATAAGGTTTATCCAAAATTTAAAAATCTCAAGTATATTGGTGAATTTCAAGTAGATCAATCCTTTCCTTGAGGACTATTTAATGAATATTGTCAGCGATAGGATCAGTGGGTGGGTCTTGGATTTTCCTGAAACTTGTCTGATACATATTCTTTTCATTTAAAAGTTCATGGGGAAGGGGGACAAACAATTATGTTGAATTCATGGATCTCCTCTATCTGTCAAATTTTGTTTTGTATAATCAAATAAATTATTTATCGGGCTATGGGGACTCACTATTGGTTATGGAGTGGATGAATCAACATGCGTAGGTATAGGATTTTTTTCCTATTGTGGTGGCAGATTAGCTAAAGAAAGTGGCCAGAATGTTTTGTCATATGAAATTTTTCGATGTTTATTGTGAACATAACCAGGTGGCTAAAAAACTCTCTAAAGAGGCGATAGATCTTTCAGAGAATCATTACTTTTTTTTTTTTCTTTGTTAGTTTTTCCGTGACATGTGGGACTAACCTGTAGCTAAGAAACCGCGACTCAGGGGCATCTAAGCCATCAAAATCACCCGGGGATCGCACCCGGCCTGAGACACACCAACCCTTAACATGGCTGGATTTTTTGTCCCCGCAGGTTTCGAACCGGTGACTTTAACATCACGGAGTGCTTTAACAACACACTCTGTCATCGACTGTCCTACTCCTCGGGGACCGAAGAGAATCATTACTTTTATTTGAATTTGAAAATGAGAATTCTGAATTTCTTATAAAATCATTTGATTTTAGTTTTATTTAAATTTGTAATATGTCATCATGTCGTTTATGATTAAGCAATGAGGAACAATTGTGTTGTGAGTTCTTTTTTGGAAGTTAGCTATTCTTGTCTTCAGGAAAATGGTCTTTTTTTAATTGGATAGTGAGTTTTTTTATGAACAATGGTGAACTATCTTGAGGGTATTTGGTGTCATACCCTAAAAAAAGTGCTTTTTGGATAATGCCTTGTGCATCTTATATTTACATTTTTTATTCTTCTTAAATAAGAGATACATTTTTCATTGGATATTATTTATCTTATTAGGTTTTAATAAATCATTAGAATCGCCCCAATGTCCTTCCTAGCAATTTTACATTAGTGGTTATGTGAAGGGTTAGTTGTTCTATTTTTATTTTTACAAAAAACCTCGATAAAGAACTTAATAATTAAAGTACAAAGGGTTTTCATAAAATTATGATAGATGTATTTGATATTCTTTTTATAAGATAAGATATTTAATTCACTATTTAAATCCTTTAAGAAAATATCAACTTTAATTTTGTGAGAAAGAAGGTGCCTTTGATTATCAAAATGATCATAATGTAGAAAGTAAAGTAGTAATTAGACTACTTGTCATATCTACGTATAAAGTTTATTTACCCCGGTATGGGTAAAGAAACCCAATCTGCTAATGGATTTCTTGTTAGAACCAACTATTAGATCAATTGGCGATGTCATCGATAAAACTTTGTTGGTTGATGATAGTTTCATGGAAAGTGAATTCTACTTAGTTGTCAAAGTACTTGTGGAGCTAGATATTAGTAAAGTCCTGTTAGAATCTATTTTTTTTTTTTGGAGGGATAAGCAACATACCCAAATATTGGACTACTTGAACATTTTGTTCAAGTGCACTTGGTGTCATGGAGATGGTCATGTACTCAAGGATTGCTCGAATACCTTGATCCAAAAAATTTGGAGAAAAAATAATGCATTGAAGATATTCCCTTGGATAAGGAAAGAGAAGAAGATGATTGAAAAAATTTCAAACCAATGGAAGGATTTGACCATGGAATTCCCACTTATAGGCCCTTATCTAGCTTGGAAAGTGGGGGACAGGTCTCAGTTCAGGATCATAATGGATTCCATAATTGGATGTAATATGCATATTTTTCTTCTAGAGGATCTTGTGCATCACTTGGAATTGATTGGGAGAAATACACTTAACTTGGTTTCCAAGACTTCTGAAACAACGATGTGGAAATAAGGATGGATGACTTCTCAAGATCTGTGTCTTGAGGAGTATGGGGCGAGATGGTAGACATTATTCCTCTCAAAACTACAAAAAACTCATATCAATATTAGTGAGCTCTTGTGTGACCTAATTTGGGGTTTAAATAAGCATGGGGTTGCATACACAATAACGTTGGGTTATCTAGCACTCTTTCCACTTGGAAATGTTGAAGTTAGCTTGTGGTAGAAGAGCCTTTGGAAGGTGAATCTTCCCTAAAAATTCAAGCTATTAATGTGGTTATCCATATCCAGGAAGGTCTTCACATGAGACCTTCTTCTAAAAAGGGGAAAGTTGAGGCCTAGTAGATGTTCTTTATGATTTTATCAGGAGGAAACTAATGCTCTTGCCTCTTTCTCTAGTAGGATTATAGAACCAAGGTTTTGCGATAGGTACAAACATCCCTTGGTTTGGATTTTCTTTAGCATGGTACTACTATTGAACTTTTCCATCAATCCTAGTTATGAAGGAAGGAGTTGTAAAGTTATAAGGTGCTGCATTTTCTTGCGCTATGGAGAATATGGTTGGAAATGAACTCGTGTCTGTGAAAAGGATAACTCGTTCCTACCATTCAAGTCTTATCCTATTTTCTAGGGTTACTACCCTTTTATAAGGTTTATCCAAAATTTAAAAATCTCAAGTATATTGGTGAATTTCAAGTAGATCAATCCTTTCCTTAGGGACTATTTAATGAATATTGTCAGTGATAGGATCAGTGGGTGGGTCTTGGATTTTCCTTAAACTTGTCTGATACATATTCTTTTCATTTAAAAGTTAATGGGGGAAGGGGGACAAACAATTATGTTGAATTCATGGATCTCCTCTATCTGTCAAATTTTGTTTTGTATTATCAAATAAATTATTTATCGAGCTATGGGGACTCACTATTGGTTATGGAGTGGATGAATCAACATGCGTAGGTATAGGATTTTTTTCCTACTGTGGTGGAAGAGTAGCTAAAGAAAGTGGCCAGAATTTTTTGTCATATGAATTTTTTCGATGTTTATCGTGAACATAACCAAGTGGCTGAAAAACTCTCTAAAGAGGGGATAGATCTTTTAGAGAATCATTATTATTTTTTGTTTGTTTGTTAGTTTTTCCGTGACATGTGGGACTAACCTGTGGCTAAGAAACTGTGACTCAGGGGCATCTAAGCCGTCAAAATCACCCGAGGATCACACCCGACCTAAGCCACACCAACCCTTAACATGGATGGATTTTTTGTCCCCGTAGGTTTTGAACCGGTGAATTTAACATCACAGAGTGCTTTAACAACACACTCCGTCACCGACTGTCCTACACCTCGGGGACAGAAGAGAATCATTACTTTTATTTGAATTTGAAAATGAGAATTCTGAAGTTCTTATAAAATCATTTGATTTTAGTTTTATTTAAATTTGTAATATGTCATCATGTCGTTTATGATTAAGCCATGAGGAACAATTGTGTTGTGAGTTCTTTTTTGGAAGTTATCTATTCTTGTCTTCAGGAAAAGGGTCATTTTTTAATTAGATAGTGAGTTTTTTTATGAACAATGGTGAACTATCTTGAGGGTATTTGGTGTCATACCCTAAAAAAGGGGTTTTTTAGATAATGCCTTGTGCATCTTATGTTTACATTTTTTATTCTTCTTAAATAAGAGATACATTTTTCCTTGGATATTATTTATCTTATTAGGTTTTAATAAATCATTAGAATCCCCCCAATGTCTTTCCTAGCAATTTTACATTGGTTGTTATGTGAAGGGTTGGTTGTTCTATTTTTCTTTTTACAAAACACTTCGATAAAGAACTTAATAATAAAAGTACAAAGGGTTTTCATAAAATTATGATAGATGTATTTGATATTCTTTTTATAAAATAAGATATTTAATTCACTATTTAAATCCTTTAAGAAAATATCAACTTTAATTTTATGAAAAAGAAGGTGCCTTTGATTATCAAAATGATCCTAATGTAAAAAGTAGTACTTAGACACTTGTCATATCTACGTATAAAGTTCGTTATAATGCTTGAAGTAAGCTTAAGGGAGAAGCTTCAATTCTAACAAGACGTAGATAGGATAAGAATTAGAGGACAGCAGAAGATACCTATACAACTTCAATTATAGCATGGGTAAAAAACTAAGCATTTTAGAAAACATTGAAATGATAAATTTTGTTTAGAATTTTATTTCATAAATGTGGAAGGTGCTATATCTCAAACCTATAATTTCAGTATTCCAGATTCCATATCTTAATTCTCTTAACAAAATTTGTGAAAGTAATTAATGTTTTCGTTTTTATTCGTATTCGCAATTATCTTATTATTGGAGAAATTATATTTTTTTATTATTAAAATGTTACAACCTGAAAAATCTTTAATCTACTTAGTTTTTTCAATTTCTGAACAACAGATATTTGAAATTCCATTAATTTTTTAAATTTGTAACTATTTATAAACCAATAAAAAAATATAACATAAAATGATAAAAAAAAGCTAATATTTTTCTGCCGCTATTTGCAAATAAGATGTCCCTTCCGTTTGGTACAAATGGGCTTTTAAGTCTTTAGAGTTCCGTAATTAATTAACAATTCTAAGTTCTTTGAATTCCGTCTATATATTCGATAAATGTTAATTATGATTCCTTTAAAGTGTCACTATATTTGCTTTTGGTAGCAGGAATCTTTTTGAAAAAGAATGGCCACAGAAATTACTTTTCAATTAATTCATCTTATATAGCGTAAGAATTCTTACACTTTGATGGAGTCAAGTAAAGTTAACCGACCACTCAACTTTAATATAAAGTTAAGTAGGGCATATTTGGAAGACAACGTTAAATCATTCAGGGCGACCATTACATCACTAATTATGATTATCATAATAATTAAATAATTTTAATAATGGAAAATTTTAAATTTTTTATTTTTATTTATTTCAGATATTTAAACTCTCTGCATCTTCCATAAATATCTTATTAGTCCCGCATAAGGCCAAGGACAAGCAATCTTTTTTGCATTGACCTTGTTTTTGTTTTTGAGTTGACCAAAAATTTGATGTTGTTTTCCAAAGTTTAATTTTATTGGGAGCATTTTCATTTTTTTTCTTGTCTTCTTATTGGCCCTTCAAAACATCTTGTTGAAGGGATTATTAGTCCAGAACAAGGACAAGCAATCTTTTTTTCATTCACCTTGTTTTTGTTTTCGAGTTGACCAATAATTTGATGTTGTTTTCCAAAGTTTAACTTTGTTGGGAGCATTTTCATTTTTTTCTTGTCTTCTTATTGGCCCTTCAAAACATCTTATTGAAGGGACTACTTTAATAGGAAATTAAATTATGCATTGGGGGATGGTTGGAAAAAGAATATGAATATATATTGCCTTAGTCTAAACTTTTTAAGTTTTGGTCCCTTTTTAGGGATATTATCCGAGAATATTTGTTCTAAATCAAGTCATAAATTGTTGTATCGAGTTAAATGTTATATATTATTGTCTTTCGATTGTTCATTAAATTTAGTATGATTCATAAATTTTGAAGGGATTTTGCGAGTTTTAGTTGAATTCTTTTGTTCTAATTAGTTGTTGAATTCTTTAYGTTTGATCATGATATAGTCTATTATAAGCTAGGAATGAGAGGTTCTTTCCAAGTTACAAATGTTGTTGTTGGCGAAAGGAGAGGTTCTTTCCAAGTTACAAATGTTGTTGTTGGCGAAAGGAGAGGTTCTTTCCAAGTTACAAATGTTGTTGTTGGCGACTTGTAAGACATCTGGTTGTTGGGCTTCTACAAATCTATGAGAGTGGGTAAGAAGTCATGTGCATCTAGTATCATGCTTTTAACCGGTTGGTTGCCATATTAATATATGTATTTTAGACAAGTGCAATTAGTTTCTTTGGTTGTTTTTTGATAGAGTATGTTTTATGTATAATGTTGTTACTTCTGTTGTGTTGCTTGTTGGAATGGTGGAGTGGTTGTTGTTTGTTTTTTCAGAAGCAAGTCAAGCTAACTTTTCTTTTAGGTTGCTTAATGAATTTACCTACCATATCATCTATTATGGTTCAGAAAGATGAAGTTGTTTTGAATTTCCAAGCACTGCAACTCGAGACTTGCATGAGTTCTAATTTTTGGGTTCTAGAAATTTATGTTAAGAGGGTAAGAAATCATCTACATTGTATGTTATATGAGAAAGAAGTTTATACATTGATTCTTATTTTAACTTTTCATAATTAAGTTAAGTCAGTCGGGGGCTATTTCAGACACTGTATATGCCAGGAAGAATCAGAGTTACGCAAAAGAAAAAAATGTGTGTTGTTGTGAGCTTGTACTGTTTTTTTTGTTTTGCAATTGTTTATTGCTATGGAGATAGTGTGGGTATAAAGTTAGGGAGCAATGCATTATTTACCTTGTGTTGTAAAGAAATTTTGTTTTTAGGTTGGATGTGTTTTCATATGGTGCAAGGGATTGTTTAGTTGGTGCATTACAGTCTGTTCCATCTGTTAGCGACAATTTTGGTCTTAGGCACAAAAGTACCTAGGTCTGCAAGATGCACAGGAGAGTCTCTTTTTCCCAGTAACAAGTCAAGCGAGCGGGTGAAGTTTTGTTAGCAGCATCCAAGATCCACATACAAATCCGATCGATGGTCATCGGGTTTTCGGGGCTACCAAGTTGCCCGGGAGTTAGCACGAAGGATGGTGCCCAAAGTTCAAGGCTAATTTGGGTCGTCCGTTCCAGTTGGGATAGGTGGCAGCCAGTCGGCATATCGGGGATAGGTGTTTCGGGAGACAAGGAGCCTCCCATTCTTTACAGCTAAAATCGTTGATCGACAAAATACCGAACCCCCCCCCTTCGAGCCGAGCCCACAGTCCTAGCGCCAGGTTACGTCAAGCAAGCCAATGGACGAGGTGGGATCCCTTTTTAATGGCGGATGCTATCTGGGCCGTTTATCTGGAGGACGCGCGACGCACATCCGTGTCATGTCAGCATTCAGGAGTTCGAGGGGTAAGCGCCCCTCACCATTTCACCTCTCGAAACCCCGAACCCCGGAGTGCCGGCAGCATCCATGACTCAGGGCCACGATATTACTGAGTGAGTTTCAAGACTGTCAGATATTAGAGGGACGCGTGGCACCAGATTGAGCCGTCTCGACGTTTCGCTCATCGCGATTTCAAAAAAAATAGGGATTAGCTCCTTCCCATTCGTGAATGCCGAAAGCGCCTTGGGAATAAGCACATGGTCACAGCCCGTGGTCGCTTGGGGAAAGAAAGGAGCTGTGTAAAGAAGGCCAAAGGCGCCGAATTTAGTTATAGAGGGGATCATCGTGGTCTCTAGGGGCCATTGGATCCGATCTCAATACTGTTTCTCGCTTGGAGTAAATAAAGACAAGAACGGGTGGTTGAAACCTCCTTTCACTCGTCAAGTGTGAGGTATGGATGGTCTGGCAAGTGGTCTGCTCGAAGGGGTCCTGTGTACTGATTTTTCCAAAGAATCCATGATGAATTCCTCGATTAGACAGAGAATTCTGCACACGCCATTTTGGCCTTTAATATCTCAGCTACTCCCCCTGCAGGAGCCATGCGCAGTTAAGGTGGCGTCTGACAAAGAATACCCGTCCAAATTTGGATGAAGGGACACCAAGCCTTGGAGGACTGAGCACGCCGATGTTAGGTGTTTTTCTCTGAGAATATAAACTCAGTCTTTATATTTTGTAATCTATCAATGGTTGAGCGAGGCTCCCAGTTGTAAAACTTTAATGAAGCATTGTTGTTCTGGTTATGCATGGACTTTTGAGACTTCTTGTCTTATGAATGTCAGTTTATTTCACGTCTTTGTTTACATTGTGTTAGAACGACTTGGAATTGGAGAATCTAGTCGAGTTGTAACTGTTATAGGATGATGTAGATTGGATCACTGTAACAGTTGCATTGTTTCTAATCGGTCCTTGTGATTTTCTTAAAGCATTGAACGACTTGGAATTGGAGAATCCAGTCAAGTCCCCCCTTTGAGTTTCTCGAAGCCCTGAACCAGACGATCTCGCGTTCAGATTTTTTCTTCTACAAATTACTGAAAGGCCTGTTGCCTGAGGTAGCTTGTCCACTCCTCTCACCAAGTCTTCAACCTGCTCATTTTCACATCAACCCACTGACTGAAGTTAGATCAAGACCTCCTTTGTTCCTTACATGCCGGACCCAGTCCCTGAGTTAGAGTGATATCTTCCCGAGTCTCTATCCATTCGATCACCCATTCAAAACTACCGTGACATAAAACTGATGGGCGTCGGGCTCTGCTCCTGTTGCAATCCAGGAGTGACTTCCGTCGCCAATATTTATGGTGTCGTTGTCGAGGATGAAGTTGAAAATCTTCCCTGGGGTTGAACGACATTGAGCTTCTGATTCTGAAGGTGCATCAGGCATTAGAGCCCTCGAAGATTGCTACATTGCACCTGGCAACTCCATTTTGATGACTCCACTGTGGCGAACCTGCCGCATCAATTGTGGCTTCCAGAGGTAGACACACGCGGTCCCATTCAAAGCTGCCTCTAGTTACACCTGAGACTCATCGGGAGGTGGTCCTTGGAAAAGGAAAGGCCTCTGAAGGAGAAGCTATCGCCGATGAACCAGGTAATCTGCCATCTCCTTCTGTAAGAACTCCATTTTCTCCTCCTCAGTTTCCTAGCAGACCGCTTTCTGAAGTTTCCCATTTCCTGAATTTTGGGAGTGTTTATGTTGAGGTTTCCCCCCTTGGTCTGGGATTAGAGGGAGAAATCCTTGTCACTCCCATTTATCCTGAAGCTGTACCTTGGCGTATTCCCAGGACCATAGAATATTTCCCCACCCCTAGCTTTACCGCTCCTCATCTTGTTACTATTGTCGCTTCTGCACAAAGGGAAACATCAGTCGACTTAAGATCACTAGCCTTCTCCCTAAATCCCCTATTGTTTCCCACTCCCCTTAGAAGATCATCCCTAGTATCCCCTTTTCGATCTCCTTCTCCTCCGAGTTCTCCTCCACACAATATCCCTATGGCAGGAGAAAATCCCCCTATGACCAGAATGGAGGCCATTATAGCCACTAGGTATGCCCCTCTCATGCTACCGCAACCTCTCAACACCCTCCCAGCAGATGGTTACCTCAAGCAGCTGCCCAAGTTTACAATTGAGGGGGACATAAATGCAAAAGAACACCTAGAAGCCTTTTACCATTTCACAGATGATAATGTCATCATGCATGCAGACGTATGTATGAGGATTTTTGTCCATAGCCTTCAAGGCGAGGCTAGAAAATGGTTCAAGGCCCTTCCTCCTGGATCTATTGATGGGATCAAAGCTTTAGATAATGCCTTTTTGAGACAGTGGGGAGATAAAAAAGACTTCATGTATTACATGACAGAGTTCGGGTCTTTGAAGAGAAAGGAACGAGAGTCTGTCTCTGACTTCTCCAAGAGATTTAATAAAATGTACAACAAAATCCCTGCTGAGATAAAACCCTCTGAAGCTTCTGCAAAGATCACTTATGCTAGCGCCTTTGATCATGATTTCTGCCTCCTATTGAGAGAAAGGAGAGCCACTACTCTGGCCCATATGCAAGATGCAGTCGTGGAGGTAGAATCTAATATATTGGTTGTTGACCAACTCATGAGAACTGTTGGTAGAAACATATCCAGGCAGAGGCCTGAAGCTTCCTCATCCAGCTCCCCTCCCCTACCCTTTCAGACAGATGAGACAACTAGAATACTAAAGTCGCTTTCTGCTAGAATGGAAAGGTGGGAGTTAAAAGGGAAGCCCATGTACCGAAATCCCCAGAATGTTGATGGTAGAGGTTTTAGGAGACCTAATAACAATGGACCGCAAGTTTTCCCAAGGGAACCAAAGGGGAAAGACAGGTTAGATCAAAGGGTCCAAACCCCTCTCCAAAATAACCTGGTTACTCATGAGGGAGGGGAGGAGATAGACGAGTTTGACCCCGAGATTCACTGTGTTGAAGAAGCTCCTCCTTTTCCCCATTTGACTCAATCTACATATGAAGAATCCCTGATGAGCATTCAAATTCATGAGTTAGGTAAGGGATAAAGGGCTGGTCACACCTCTAACAGATACAATCTCAGGTCAAGAAAGAAAGAAGGAGACTTTGACAGCCAAGACCAGCCCCTCATAGCATATAGGCCTACTAAATCTGTAGTAGCCACTACTAAAGAAAAGTAAACTTAGAGTGCTTCGCCAACAGCCAAGGAGCCTTTCATTGAGGTAAGGGAAGTTCCTAAGCCTATCCCCTCCTTCAATTTTGAGCATGAGATTCAGAAGATTAGAATTCCTGTACCCCTATCTGAACTCGTTAAAAATGAAGATTTCAAAAGRTCCCTCTCCAAGTTGCTACAATCTGAGTCCCCCTAGCCTCCCTCTGACTCAGTGAACCTTCAAGATGAAAAGYCGRCAGTTGTTCTAGRGCCCATGGTAGAATATAGAGATGATTCATCCCCTCCCTTCTACACATCCCTGAATATACATGATAAAGTGCTGCATAACTGCCTCATTGATTCAGGGGCTTCCCATAACCTTATGCCCAAAATAGTAATTGAAGAATTGGGACTGGAGGTGACAAAATCTTATCATGATTTGTATTCTTTTGATTCAAGGAGAGTGCAGTTTATAGGAGTCATCAAAGACCTGGTGGTTTCTTTGTTTCAGCTACCCATGAAAAGTGTGGTCATGGATATTGTGGTAGTTGATGTTCCCCTCAAGTTTGGCATGTTGTTGTCAAGGTCTTGGATTAAAAGACTTGGAGGAACGTTACAGATGGATCTCACATATGCCACCATTCCGGTCTTTGGAGGGGAATATAGGAGGTTGTACAGAGAATCTTAACTAGCCTATATTGTCAGTGATGAAACAAACCCCACTAACCACCCCATCTTTGCACTTGACACCGACTTAGGGTCTAGTTTGTTACAGATCACTAGAAATCCTGAGGTCCCTTTACAGATAAGAAAGCATCCCATTCTTAATAATCATATACCTCCTCCAACCACCTCTGTTTGGAAGATGTTCTTTGACGGAGCTTCCTCCAGTATAGGCGCAGGCACTGGAGTGATTTTCATATCGCCTTGTCAAGAGACCATATCCCTATCATACAAGCTGGAATTTGAAACTACCAACAATGTGGTGGAATATGAAGCTCTTGTTCTTGGTATGAGGGCTGCAAAAGAAATGGGAATTGAAGAGGTGTCAGTGTTCAAAGATGCATAATTGATAATCCAACAGGTCGGGAATGTTTATCAGGCCAAGCATCCTCGGCTCAGGAGTTACAGAAATGAGGTATGGGACCTGATTGATAATTTATTCTTAGCTTTCAACATTACTTTTGTCCCAAGGGAAGAAAATACCTTGGTCGACTCCTTAGTCGTCTCGGCTAGCCTGTTCAGGGTCCCTCTGCCACCGAAGATCCATGGTGAGGTCGAAATAAGATACAGACCATCCATCTCGGACAATGTAAAGCATTGGGAGGTATTCAAGGACGATCTTGAAATCAAAAATTTTCTTCAGTCTGTCGATGAGTTTTCGGCATTGCACATTGATCAGGATCCCGACCCGGAAGGTGACCCTCACCCTGAGGTGTTTGCAAATAAAATTGCTAATCACCAGATTATTCAACTGCCTAGCAATCACATTCCGAGGGGATTAGTCCCTTTGGAAAGACTGTTTGATAGGAATGATGTGGTAGTAAAAGGTAAGGTTTCAAATGAAGATGTTGATACAGCCGAATGCAACATTGGCACACAAGAGGAGCCTAGGTTTGTCAAATTATCAAGCAGTTTGACCAGAGAACAGAAGGTCGAATATACTGAGTTGCTGAAAGAGTTTACTGATGTGTTTGCATGGACATATGAAGACCTCAAGACTTATGACACATCTGTCACTGAGCACAAGATCCCATTGAAAGAAGAGGCTAAACCATTCAGGCAGAAGATGAGGCAGATAAATCCCATGTTGCTACCTGTCATGGAGAAAGAAGTGAAGAAATTGCTAGACGCCCAAATCATTGTCCCCTTGAGATATTCCGAGTGGGTGGCCAATTTGGTCCCAATAAGGAAGAAAAGTGGAGAAATCAGACTCTGTGTTTATTTCAGGAACCTGAACAGGAGCTCAAGGAAAGACAATTATCCCCTGTCCAACATGGAACACATACTGCAAAGGGTAACAGGTGCATCTAGGATATCCATGATTGACAGCTTTTCTGCTTATAATCAGATATCAGTCATGCTTGAAGACAGGGAAAATACAACCTTCACCACCCCTTGGGGCACATTCATGTATGCCAAAATTCCATTTGGACTTATGAATGCAGGAGCAACATTTCAGCGAGCCATGGATATAGCCTTCATCGGGGAGAAAGACCAGTTTGTAGTGATCTACCTAGATGACATCACATTCTTCTCCAGGTCTGATAAAGAGCACTGCCATCACTTAAGGAAGGTTTTCTTGAAGTGACAAAGGTTTGGTCTCTCCCTTAATCCCAAGAAATCCTTGTTTGCTATGATGGAGAGCAAGCTGTTAGGCCATATAGTATCGGCGGAAGGAGTGAGGATTGATCCTGGCAGGGTAGAGGAAATTCAAACCCTGTCACTTCCTAGATCCAAGAAGGAAGTTCAGGCCTTTTTGGGGAAGAATAATTTCTTGAGGAGATTCGTCTCAAATTTTGTTGAGTTGGTGAGACACATCACAACCATGCTCAGAAAGGGAAATGAAGTGAAATGGACCGCTAAGCCCAAGGAATATTTTTTCAAAATAAAAAAGGCACTAACTGATGCACCTGTGTTGATCAGTCTTGATTATTCCAAACCCTTCCAAGTTTTTTCCTTTGCCTCTTTCGATACGGTAGCAGCGGTGTTATTGCAGAAAAATGAGGAAGGATGGGAGCAACCCATTGCCTTCTTCAACAGGGAATTAAGAGATGCAGAGATCATGTACGAAATCATGCAGAAGCAGACCTATGCCCTAGTGAAATCTCTCAAATCTTTCAGAGTCTATGTCTTGCACTCAAAGGTAACCACATATGTTCATTCGGCTTATGTGAAGGACATCCTTGTGCATCCCGATATAGATGGGAGAAGAGGCAGATGGATCACTAGAATCCTGGAATTTGACTTGGAGATAAAGCCCACCAAGTTGGTAAAGGGGCAGGGTTTAGCCAAGCTACTGGATGAATCCAATTGCGAAGCCTTGGGCGTTAGCTTCATCAACGCCTGTTCATAAAATCTGCAAGCTGAGTCGTCCAATAAGAATTCTCAGGGTGCCTTGTCACTAGCAATGTGCACCTGGTACAAGGATATCTTGTACTTTCTGCAAGAATTGAGGCCACCTGATGGAATGGGAAAAAGAAAGGCGAGATATTTAAAACTGAAGGCGGTGAGATATTGCCTCATTGACCGAGCCTTGTACTGGACAGACCCTCTAGGGGTATTTTTAAAATGCCTGGAACCGCGAGAAGCCCAGAAGGTTATGTTTGATTTCCATAATGGCCTTTGCAGGGGGCATCATTTCTGGAAGACCACAACTCATAAGATCCTCAGGGATGGATATTACTGGCCTACTATATTCGCTGATGTCTGCAGAGAAATCAGAGCTTGCATCAAATGCCAAAAGTTCTTAGGAAAGAAATAGCTCAGATCACTGCCATTAAAGCCTATAGTAACTTCGACACCTTTTTAGCAGTGGGGGTTGGACTTCATTGGAGAAATTCATCCTCCGTCAAGCAGTCAACACAGATGGATCCTGACTGCGAAAGACTATTTCACCAAGTGGATAGAAGCTATCCCTACCAGGAGTACTTCTCACAAAGTAATTATTAGCTTCCTGGAGGATATCATAGCTAGATTTGGTTGTCCCAACAAAATCATCACCGACAATGCTGCCTCTTTCAGGTCTGAGCTTTTGGTCAAGTTTTGTGAACAGTTTGAGATTTCGCTGATCCACTCTACTCCCTATTATCCTCAAGGGAATGGACTGGTGGAGTCTTCCAATAAAATTCTGATCAAGCTCATTAAAAAATTATTGGAAGACAATAAAAGGGCCTAGGATTCAAAGCTCAAGTTTTCTCTATGGGCCGACCGGGTGACAACAAAGAAGTCTCTGGGAATCTAACCTTTCCAACTTGTTTATAGAACAAAGGTTGTTTTTCCTACCTAGCTCGCTCTATCTATGGCAAAATTTCTCCAGGACCTTGAAGGAGAGCCCGACCATATGACTAGAAGGATTCATCAGATGGTGGAAGTACAGCAGATTAGGGAACATGCCATGAACATGGCCTACCATCATCAGGAGAAAATCAAGCAAACCTTTGACAGGAAGAGAAAAAATAAAGTTTTTCGAGCTGGGCGATCTGGTGCTCAAATGGGATGCACCTAGGCAGGATAGGGGCAAACACAGTAAGTTTGATGCCCTCTGGTTTGGGCCCCTCAAGATCTCTGAGGTATTTTCAAACAACACTTACAGGTTGCAGGATTTGGAAGGAGAATATGTTTTTGATGCCCCTGTAAATGGGCATTTCTTAAAGAAATGTTTTTTGTAAGCCGCAGGCAGCTTCTTTTGTTTTGTAAATATTGTTTTCTATTCTCTGTTTTCGACTTAATAAATGACTCCATAGCCCAACAACAAGGAACTGAATCTGCAAAAGGAGTCCTTAGAGCATCGTAGGGACGACTCTATCCCCCATGGAGCCTAATGTTAGCGACAATTTTGGTCTTAGGCACAAAAGTACCCAGGTCTGCAAGATGCACAGGAGAGTCTCTTTTTCCCGGTAACAAGTCAAGCGAGCGGGTGAAGTTTTGTTAGCAGCATCCAAGATCCACATACAAAAACGATCGACGGTCATCGGGTTTTCAGGGCTACCAAGTTTCCCGGGAGTTAGCATGAAGGAAGGTGCCCAAAGTTCAAGGCTAATCTGGGTTTTCCGTTCTAGTTGGGACAAGTGGCAGCCAGTCGGCATATCGGGGATTGGTGTTTCGGGAGACAAGGAGCCTCCCATTCTTTACAGCTGAAATCGTCAATCGGAAAAATACCGAAACCCACCCCCTTTCGAGACGAGCCCACGGTCCTAGCGCCAGGTTACGTCAAGCAAGCCAGTGGACAAGGTGGGCTCCCTTTTTAATGGTGGATGCTATCTGAGCTGTTTATCTGGAGGACGCGCAGCGCACATCCGTGTCATGTCGGCATTCGAGAGTTCGAGGGGTAAGCGCCCCTCACCATTTCACCTCTCGAAACCCCGAAACTCGGAGTGTCAAGAGTATCCATGACTCGGTCCCACGATATTACCAAGTGAGTTTCAGGACCGTTAGATCTCAGAGGGATGTGTGGCACCAGATTGAGCCGTCTCGGCGTTTCGCTCATCGTGATTTCAAAAAAAGCAGGGATTCGCTCCTTCCCATTCACAAATGTCGAAAGTGCCTTGGAAATAAGCACATGGTCACAGCCCGTGGTCACTTGGGGAAAGAAAGGAGCTGTGTAAAGAAGGCCAAAGGCGTCGAATTCAGTTACAAAGGGGATCATTGCGGTCTCCAGGCGCCATCTGATCCAATCTCAATACTGTTTCTCGCTTGGAGTAAATGAAGACAAGAACGGGTGGTTGAAACCTCCTTTCACTCATCAAGTGTGAGGTATGGATGGTCTGGCAAGCGGTCTGCTCGAAGGGGTCCTGTGTACTGAGTTTTCCAAATAATCCATGCAGAATTCCTCGATTAGATAGAGAATTCTGAACACGCCATTTTGGCCTTTAATATCTCAGCTACTCCCCCTGCAGGAGCCATGCACAGTTAAGGTGGCGTCTGACAAAGAATACCCGTCTGAATTTGGCTGAAGAGACACCAAGCCTTGGAGGACTGAGCACACCGATGTTAGGCATTTTTCTCTGAGTATATAAACTCAGTCTTTATATTTTTTAATCTATCAATGGTTGAGCGAGGCTCCTGGTTGTAAAACTTTAATGAAGCATTGTTGTTCTGGTTATGCATGGACTTTTGAGACTTCTTGTCTTATGAATGTCAGTTTCTTTCACGTATTTGTTTACACTGTGTTAGAACGACTCGGAATTGGAGAATCCAGTCGAGTTGTAACTATTATAGGATGATGTAGATTGGATCACTGTAATAGTTGCATTGTTTCTAATCGGTCCTTGTGATTTTCTTGAAGCGTTGAATGACTTGGAATTGGAGAATCCAGTCAAGTCCCCCCTTTCAGTTTCTCGAAGCCCTGAACTAGAGGATCTCGCGTTCAGAGTTTTTCTTCTACAAATTACTGAAAGGCCTGTTGCCTGAGGTAGCTTGTCCACTCCTCTCACCAAGTCTTCAACCTGCACATTTTCAAATCAACCCACTAACTGAAGTTAGATCAAGACCTCCTTTGTTCCTTACATGCTGGACCCAGTCCCTGAGTTAGAGTGATATCTTCCCAAGTCTCTGTCCATTTGATCACCCATTCAAAACTACCGTGACATAAAAATGATGGGCGTCGGGCTCTTCTCCTGCTGCAATCCAGGAGTGACTTCCGTCGCCAACACCATATGTTCTTATTTTTCGTTTAATAATATTATAAGTTGTTATAGTTCATAAAGATGAGAGAATTTTTCAAGTTGTTTAGAGGATTTTTCTATGAACATACGGTTGCACTCAGTGCAACTATGTCTTGCGCACCTCCACACTCGGTAGAGGAATATCGCTAGCATGGCTAGCACTATGTATTTTCAATGCTTGTGCAAAGAATTCATGTTAATTATCGTTGAGCAAATCCAGACCTCCGCATGAAAAATTCTGATAGGGGATGACATAATTTGGATGATATTCCATTCATTTGTCAGATGTTTGTTTTTTCGGATTCACAAGGAGAGGGAAGCGATTTAGAACTACTCCCAAGTAAATGCCATTCTTTTCTATGGATTGGATGGTTCTTTGTATTTATAGTTATGTGTATTATGAACATAATTTGTTTAGGGAAAGGAAATTTTAGTAAACATGCCTCATCCACTAGGGCTTAAAGCAATTTCTACTTGGTGTTATATTTATCTGATCTGGATTTAGAAGTGGAACGAATTGATTAACATATTGAATACAATAAACATAGAGATATGAAGAATAACACAAATATCCAGTGAATAATATCTTCTATTAAATAATGAAATAGGCTGAAATTGTAAAACTATAGAAGTGAAACACTTGCTTGAATGGTGGTAGCTATCTCTGAGAAGAGATGTGGCTACTATGTGCATCCCTCTGAGCAAAATGGATTACAATGAGGCTCCATAAGCCTTTTTTATATTACTCATGAATTCCAAAACCTTAGACATCCAAAAACCTAACCCTATAAGATGAAACGACAAAAGTCATGTGGGCCCTATGGGTAAGTTGGTGCAATTTGGTACCTCAGCTTCCTAAGGTCGTAACTTTTTCATACGACCTCTGTTTTAGGCACTTGATAGCCCGTTGGAAAGGTATTTCAGATAAATACATATTCCGCCATCAAAATCTGACTTTGTCTATAGTTTAACTATGGTGAGCCAAAAAAACAACGTTTAGGGCCCCGAAACAACCCTGAAAGTACAACAAGATGTGATGACATGAAAACATACAAAATAAACTAGTTGGATTAGGAGAGAGGCCACCCGTATCCACCTAGAGGATGTGTGGGGTTGCATAGATCTCAAGAAGTGTAGAACCCACAATTACAAATCAGTACAAAAGAACGTGCTGAACAAAAAACAGACACGAGGAGCCAGTTAGAATAGGTGGGTGGCCACCAATATCCACATGGATCAATCCTCCCCCCTTAGGAAGCAATGATCTCCATTTCATTGAGTTCCCCCATCAGGTTAGGAAACTTCTGCTGGATTTGGGCCCGGGTGAGCCACTTGCCTTGGTGTAGGAGTTTCCATGCCTTGACAACCGGATTAAGCTGGATCCACTGCTAGTGAGTGCCCTTAACCTATGTGTCCACTATATGGTCAATGGATACTTATTCCATGCAGTTGGGGTTGAGCTCGGTGGGTGTCATTTTTTCAGCGATATCGAAGGTGTCCAATAATGGTGGAAAATATGGCCAAAGAAGGTCCACATTGAATACTTGATGAAGACCAAGGAAGGGTGGAGTGTTGAGCTCAAAATCATTGCTACCCACAGCCTTGTTGATAGTGTAAGGTCTATAACGAAGTGGGTGAAGCTTCTGATGGGGCCTGGTGACATGCTCCTTCTGCAAATGTAACCAGACTTTGTCGCCAACCTGAAATTGGTGTGGTACCCTATGTTGATCATGGCGCTGCTTGTACTTAGAATTGGATTTCTACAAAAATTCCTGGACCTGTTGGCGGATGTGTTGAATCCTCTCAATGAATCTCGTGGCTTTGTTGATCACAGACTGATCAGTGCAAGATTTGGTTTGTGTTGTGGCAAGAGGAAGTGCAACATTAATGGGTCCCAAGGGTTGGAATCCTAGACCCACCTGAAATGCGCTATGGCCGGTGGAACTATGGAGAGCCATGTTGTAACTGTGTTGGACATATGGGAGACTCTCGTCCCATGTACGTAGATGCTTAGTGTTGTACATGCGTAGGATTTTCACAATCATCTGATTGACGACCTCTGTTTGGCCATCGGTTTGGGGGTGGAAAGTGTTGGTTGTGGAGCCTGATTATCTTCCTGATTCAGAGGTCCTTGCTTTCAGCCGTGTTTATACCCCATGAAGTATTTACACCCCAGAAGTATGTACACTCTTCCACGCAGGGGAGTGCATAGGGGGGGTACCTCCTCTGCGGGGTCCGGGGGGGTATCCCCCTAGCTGGGAGGTCTGGGGGAAAGCAGGCCCCGAGTGGGGGTTCGGGGGTGAAGCCCCCGAAGCAAAATTTGCATTGTAAAAGTATATTGTAATTTCATTGTAAATCTGGACCGTTCATTATAAGGTCGCAGATCTAATGGTAGAGATTATGTTAGGGTTTTTTTCCCTAGAAGGCAACCCTCTTTTATGAGGGAAATGTATTGCGGCTATGGATGA
>ML836222.1:0-12014 GCA_009831015.1 Picea engelmannii
ATCTGTCATGTCAAATGATCTGCTCATGTTGGATTTGATCCATGTAATTGCATCTTCCTCACTACCTGTAATAATGATATCATCCACATAAACAACCAGAATAATGATCTCATTACCAACTCTTTTGACATATAAGTTGGAATATGAAGGACTCTGTTGGAACTCTTGCTGAACCAAATACCTATCAATCTTGATGTACCATTCCCTCGGTGCCTGTTTCAGACCGTATACAGCCTTCTTTAGTTTGCAAACTAGATGCTCCTTCCCTGCAACCTAAAACCCCTCTGGTTGGCACATGTATACCGCTTCCTTCAAATCTCCATTGAGGAAGGCACTTTTCACGTCCATCTGGTGGACCTTCCAGCCTTGATGTGTTGCCATGGCTAGAACAAGACAAATAGTGCTCATCTTTGTTGTAGGAGAAAAAGTCTCCTCATAGTCAATGCCTTCTTGCTGAGAGAATCCTTTCGCAACTAACTGTGTTTTGTACTTGTCAAGTGTACCATCTTCCTTGTACTTGACCTTGTACACCCATTTTCAACCAATGGGTTTCTTCCCTGATGGAAGAGCTATGATATCCCAAGTCTGATTTTTCATCAAAATTTCATGTTGAGCCTCCATGGCCTTTTCCCATTCAGGTCTTCCTTTTGCTTCCTTGAATACTTGAGGCTCATAGATCTCCTAAATATTGGCTATAAGAGCAAAGTTGACTATGCCAGTCTGTTGTTTACTCTTAACTCGTAATGATCTTCCCTCAATCATCTCTACTATCTGACCATCTCCAATGGTGTTGTGCCACCACTTGGGTCTTTTGGAATCCCTGGCTGCCAAGTTAGTATTGCCACCTTGACTTGGGCTTCCTACTTCAGAATGTACTGATTTGACTGAACTAGGAGACTCATCCTGTTCTGACTCCTCATCATCATGCTCAGGATCTTTCCCCCCTTTAGGTGGAGCTATCGGAAGCTTGACACCTGAATCTTCAATGACTTCTGGTTTCTCAGTAACTCTGAATGCGGGAGGAGTATGGAAGGGTCCAACCTCGTCATCAACAACAACATCTCTGCTAAATCTCACCTTATCAGTGTCAACATCAACTAATCTGTAAGCTTTATGGGTGTCGTTGTACCTTGTAAGAATCATCTTCTTACTCTTCGGATCTAACTTGGTTCGTTTCACAGCTGGAATCCAAGTGTAAGCAGTAGAACCAAAGACCTTCAAGTGACTTACTTTGGGCTTTCTTCCAGACCATGCTTCCTCTAGAGTCTTCTGCTTTACCGCCATCATGGGAGATCTATTCAGCAAGTACACTGTTGTGAACACTGGCTCTGCCCAAAACCTGTTAGGAACACACCTGTTATGCAACATACATCTGGACATCTCTGTGATAGTGTGATTTCTACTTTCAACCACCCCATTCTGTTGTGGAGTATAGGGTGTGGTGTATTGTCTCTTGATCCCATGTTTAGCACAAAAATTATTGAATTCTTTGGAGAATAATTCTTCACCATTATCATATCTAAGAGAGGTAATATGACAACCTGACTCATTCTCGACTAATGCTTTAAATTTTTTAAATTCTTTAAACATGTCAAACTTCAACTTCAAAAAATACACCCACATTTTCCTACTGAAATCATCAACAAACAGAAGGAAATACCTGGCACCGGTGATTGATCTCGTGTTCATTGGTCCACATATGTCTGCATGAACCAGCTAAAGGACCCTCTGCACTCTCCAAGCTTGTCCTTCATCAAATGGCGCTCGATGTTGCTTCCCTGCCTGGCAAGCTCCACAAACTCCCTGAATCTTTTGCTGAATGTCTGGAAGTCCATATACCAATTTATTTCGTGCCAACTGAGAGAGGTAGTTAAAATTGAGGTGCCCATACCTCTGATGCCACAGTGTGCAGATGTCTGATGCACTCTTCACTACCAGTGCATGCTCTCTACCCTACCCAATATCCACCAATCTGAACAGATAATGGTCCTCCACACCAAGAGCAATGATCTTCTTGGTATTCTTGTCAACGATATAGCACTTGTGAATGCTAAAGTTGACATCCAAGTGAGGAGAGTGCCTCATAATCTGACTAACTGAGAGCAGATTAAGCTCCATACCTGGCACATAGTGGACATTGAGAAACATAAGCATCTTTCCTCTAAAGGAAATTTGAACATTCCCCTTGCCGACTATATTATACTCCTTGCCTCCATCGAAGATCACCGAGTCTTTGGATGGACTAGGTGTTAACTCTGTGAACCAATCTTTCCGATTGGTGAAATGCTTGGATGCGCATGAATCAACAAACCAAGCAGATGACTTGGATTGATCTGCTTGTGTACATGCCATAAAGGCATAGAAGGTTTCCTCCTCCTATGTGTGCTCTATGACATGGGCCTTCTGTTGACACTCTCCGTGGTTGTGCTTCTGATTTGCCAACCACTTTTTGCAGTGCTTCTTCATATGGCCAGTCTTGCCACAATAATGACAAGTGATGGTCTTCAGGATTTTGGTGGCATCCTCATCATTGCCTGGACTAGGTTTCCTTGTCCATTTGCCTTTGCCTCTAGCTTTGGCTGCAAAGGCCTGCTCTAAACCCTCTGTCTCACTGTTGCTCCCAAATTTCTTCTTCCACCTATCCTGCTACAAGAGCTTATTGGATATCTCTCCAAACTTCAGGTCAACGTCTGTAGTTGTGATGTTCAAGGTCTCAATGAAGTGCTCATAGGACCCTGACAAGTTGTTCAGCGTGATCACCACCATGTCCTCTTCTGCCATCTTTCGACCAATGGCCTCCAACTGCTCCCGGATGTCCTTGATCTTGAGTAAGTTCTCTTGGAGAGAGGCACCCTCACTCATCTTGATCGAGAACAACATATTCTTTAAAAAGAACACTCGACCCTTATCTGAAATCTCATGGGTCTATTTCAACTGTTTCCAGATTGCTGCAGCAGTCTTCCCATTATGAACCTCGGGTAGCATCTCATTTGTCACTGGCAATTTGATCAGCATCACGGCCTCTCTGTCTTGGCCATCAAACTTGTCCTGGTCTTTACCAGCAACCGTGGGACGAGGACTTGTGCCCAGAACAACATCTGACAGGCACCGCTATGCAAAAATGGCCAACATGTGTTGCTTCCAGATTGTAGTTCTTCCCAGAGAACTTTTGGTTTCCTTCCAACATGATGTTGGTCAATGTAGCCATAGATGATCATAAAATACTGAACTTAGTAGATAAATAATGGCAAAATACCTGCAATCTGGCTTTTAAAACTAAAAAATCAAATGAACCTGGCTCCGGCTGATCCAAAACCCTTTCGGCTCCTTGAGTGTGCTACGCTGGCGATCCATCGATCCTTCACTGTCGGCAGCAGTCCCTAGGTATTCATGTGCTCCTAGACTCCATGGCCCTAACCTCGCTCTGATACCATGTAACAAAAATCAAGCACACACAGAAACCAGGATAACTTGAATAAGGTTATCTGTCTTTATTCAATCAATGAAATAAGAGAGAAAATAGCTTTCTTATATAGGTTACAATCAAGTAGAGTCAAACCACTTTATGAATGTGGGATAAAGTGAAAATATAACCTAAAAGCAAATAAATTAACCTAAATTCACTTTGACTTTATTAATGCCTAAGTCTAATTTCTAATTGACCATTATAAACTAATATTTAATTTAACACTGGAGGTCCCATATTTTCTTCAGTACAGCCTGTCTATCAACAACAACAACATCCATCCCACCAGCCTAGTCCTAAAGTAGCAATGAGTCTTGCTCCATGAGGTAATTAGGCTGGGTATCATGCTATGTGTCATTTTGATTATTGAAGCACTTAAGTATGTTGCATTGAATTCTCCTTCATTTCATAACATTTGCTTGAAAATTATGCCCTTTAACTTCTTCATACCTGGGAGGGTGAAATGATGCCCTAGTAAGTTGATTCCCCTTTAGGATGGGTTGCCACCGGGTGGGTCTATGAAATTTCATCGTCCATTCCCTCCATACTTACCACTTTCCATCCTTATTCCTCTCATTTTCCCCCCTACCTTTGTTCGGGCATTGGGTTTGCCACACTAGGAAGGGTTGTACCTTGCCTTGTGGGAAGAAGGGGCTAAAGGCCCAGAGGGTAAAAGTAGCTAGCAAGAGTTAAAAATCCAATATGAAAACTTTGAGATGCTTCGCCCAGAGATTCCTGAGAAATGAATAAAAGGCCTCTCGGTAAGAAAAGGGGACAAATAAGATGAATCAAAACTCAAGGTACGAGTTGGTGGATGGGAGGTCTCGTCATGAGCTGACCTATTAGGTCCATGGGCATGTAGCGGTATGACACTACCATCTATCTGGTCATCAAACCAAGGTAGTGGCTCTTGGTGGCATAGCCAAGAGAAAGGGGGTCTCATCAGGAGCCAAACTTTTCATTTCTGTGAAATGTTTGTGGGTAACACTATCACCTCTGGTCACCAAGTCAAGACAGTGTCCCCAACTTTTCCCTTGAAGAGAAAAAAGACCAAAATCAATAAGACTAAGAATAAAAGGCATTGAATGGGCTAGGAAACAATGACATCCATGATGAGGTGAAACTCGCCCTCTACAAAGGAACCCACAGGCAAGACCTACATTTCCCTGTTATCACTGCAGCCTCTGCCCGAACGTCCACCTACATCACTTCACAGACACCTACATGACCTAGAATAGTTCTCACCTAGGAAACATCCCAAACTTAAGGAGGATTAGCCCAATAGAACATCCTAAGGATTATCCCAATAGGACATCCTGAGACCTTCTCCAAACCTGACTTGTTAAGTTGCATAACATCCTTGAGCATTTGCCTAGGTAAAGGGGGGTTTGATGTACATGTTTGGGTAATTTGATTATTAGATGTGATTGACATTGCTATGATCCCTGTGACTTATGATCCCCTAGAGGGCGTACTTCTTGTTGCTGCAGGACTTTGCCTGGTGGATAGGTACATATGGGGGAATGATTAGGTAAGACCTCCATAGGGCTGAAAAACCCAACAGATGGATGTTGTGACCCCACCAGGGGGAAGAGAAACCAGAGTCTTTCACCAAGAAGAAAGGATATCGTTGCACCAGGGACACTCTGACAGACCTAGACCCAGGGGGTTTTGCCTTTCCACCTGGATGTTGACCCTTGAGAGCACATGACATCATCATATTGACCTTGACGTCACCCAGAGTTAGGGTTTTCACTTACGATGGGACGTTGTGTGCTAGTTGGCACATGTGGCAGCATTCAGGACCTTTGGGGGACAAACGTTCTACACTTGAGGCCTAGCGTTCCACCTTGGGGGCCTAACGTCACTCTAGAAGGGCATGGTGTCACCCTTGAAGATGAAATTAGGGTTTAATTATTGTCATTTATGTAAAAAATTGGATTTTAATGTAATTTGGCCATGTCATCTTTTTTATGACCTAATTTTAATTATAGGTCATTGATACTATATAAATAAGAGAAAAAACTCTCATTTTATTCATCATCTCTCATCACACAAGTGTGTGGTCTGAAATTCGGCCCTCTTTAAGGGTTATTGGCTGAAACTAAGTGGTGTGCAACTTCTTGGAGAGACATTTTTGGTGTACCTTGGCTATTTTCATGGTGGAAAATCTTCAACTAGGGTTTGAGCTTGATTATTCTTGGTGAAGTAAGTAGAAAATATGCATTTATTTATTGTGAATGAATGCTTATGGTGGAGTTTACTTGTTTCATGTTAAATATTATGAAGTAGTTGGAAAGAGTTAAAATCCAATATGAAACCTTTGAGATGCTTCGCCCAGGGATTCCCGAGAAATGAATAAAAGGCTTCTCGGTAAGAAAAGGGGACCCATAAGATGAATCAAAACTCAAGGTACTAGTTGGTGGATGGGAGGTCTCATCATGAGCTGACCTATTAGGTCCATGGGCATGTAGCGGTATGACACTACCATATATCTGGTCACCATACCAAGGTAGTGGCTCTTGGTGGAATAGCCAAGAGAAAGGGGGTCTCATTATGAGCCAACCTTTTCATTTTTGTGAAATGTTTGTGGGTAATGTTGTCACCTCTGGTCACCAAGCCAAGACAGTCTCCCCATCTTTTTCCTTGAAGAGAAAAAAGACCAAAAGAAATAAGACTCAGAATAAAAAACATTGAATGGGCTAGGAAACAATGGCATCCATGATGAGGTGCAGCTTGCCCTCTACAGAGGTACCCACAGGAAAGACCTTCATTTCCCATTTCATGAGCTTGGAACCCTTGGGATTTTGTCTTGGAGTCCCCTCCCCCAAGGGTAATTGTTTCCCTTTATTAGTTTGTATGCTTTTAATTGAATATTTTAAATGGGGATAGTCGAGATTTGATGCAGGTCTACAATCATTTACAGTAAGCATGTTATCCTCTATCCTAGGGATAACTAAGGAGATTATGTCTTGAGGCCCATAGGTCCTAGACATGGAGTGTCGAGAGCCAGATGACTTGAGCATGGCCCTAGAGGGCCATCTTTTCTTCAGTACAGCCTGTCTATCAACAACAACAACATCCATCCCACTAACCTGGTCCTGAAGTAGCAATGAGTCTTGCTCCATGAGGTAATTAGTCTGGGTATCATGCTATGTGTCACTCTGATTATTGAAGCACTTAAGTATGTTGCATTGAATTCTCCTTCATTTCACAACATTTGCTTGAAAATTATGCCCTTTAACTTGTTCATACCTGGGAGGGTGACATGATGCCCCTCGTAATTTGATTCCCCTTTAGGATGGGTTGCCACCGGGTGGGTCTATGAAAGGTCATCATCCATTCCCTCCATACTTACCACTTTCGATCCTTATTCCTCTCATTTCCCCCCCTACCTTTTTTTGGGCATTGGGTCTGCCACACTAGGAAGGGTTGTACCTTTCCTTGTGGGAAGAAAGGGCTAAAGGCCTAGAGGGTAAAAGTAATTGGCAAGAGTTAAAAGCCAATATGAAAAGTTTGAGATGCTTCGCCCAAGGATTCCTGAGAAATGAATAAAAGGCCTCTCGGTAAGAAAAGGGGACAAATAAGATGAATCAAAACTCAAGGTATGAGTTGGTGGATTGGAGGTCTCGTCATGAGCCGACCTATTAGGTCCATGGGCATGTAGAGGTATGACACTACCATCTATCTGGTAACCAAACCAAGGTAGTGGCTCTTGGTGGCATAGCCAAGAGAAAGGGGTCTCATCACGAGCCAACCTTCTCATTTATGTGAAATGTTTATCGGTAACGCTATCACCTCTGTTCACCAAGCCAAGACAGTGTCCCCAACTTTTCTCTTGAAGAAAAAAAAGACCAAAATCAATAAGACTAAGAATAAAAGGCATTGAATGGGCTAGGAAACAATGACATCCATGATGAGGTGTAGCTCGCCCTCTACGACACCCATAGGCAAGACCTACATTTCCCTGTTATCACTACAGCCTCCGCCCGAACATCCACCTACACCACTTCACACACACCTACATGACCTATATTAGTTCTCACCTATGAAACACCCCAAACTTAAGGAGGATTAGACCAATAGGACATCCTGAGACCTTCTCCAAACCTAACTTGTTAAGTTGCATAATGTCCCTGAGCATTTGTCTGGGTAAAGGGGGGTTTGATGTACATGTTTGGGTAATTTTATTATTAGATGTGATTGACATTTCTATGATCCCTATGACTTATGAGCCCCTAGAGGGCGTACTTCTTGTTGCTGCAGGACTTTTCCCGGTGGACAGGTACATATGGGGGAATGATTAGGTCGGACCTCCATAGGGCTGAAAAACCAAACAGATGGATGTTGTGACCCCACGAGGGGGAAGAGAAACCAGAGTCTTGCACCAGGAAGAAAGGAGATCGTTGCACCAAAGACTCTCCGGCAGACCTAGATCCAGGGGGTTTTTTCCTTTCCACCAAGATGTTCACCCTTGAGAGCACATGACATCATCATATTGACCTTGACGTAACCCAGAGTTAGGGTTTGCAATTATGATGGGAAGTTGTGTGCTAGTTGGCACGTGTGGCAGCATTCAGGGCCTTTGGGGGCCAAATGTTCTACACTTGAGGCCTAGCGTTCCACCTTGGGGGCCTAACGTCACTCTAGAAGGGCATGACATCACCCTTGAAGATGAAATTAGGGTTTAATTATTGTCATTTATGTAAAAAAATTGGATTTTAATGTAATTTGGCCATGTCAACCTTTTTATGACCTAATTTTAATTAAAGGTCATTGATACTATATAAATAAGAGAAAAAACTCTCATTTTATTCATCATCTCTCATCACACAAGTGTGTGGTCTGAAATTCGGCCCTCTTTAAGGGTTATTGGCTAAAACTAAGTGGTGCACAACTTCTTGGAGAGACATTTTTGGTGTACCTTGGCTATTTTCATGGTGGAAAATCCTTCAACTAGGGTTTGAGCTTGATTATTCTTGGTGAAGTAAGTAGAAAATATGCATTTCTTTACTGTGAATGAATGCTTATGGTGGATTTTACTTGTTTCATGTTAAAGATTATGAAATTGCTTGCTTGAAACCTTAGGAGAAAGACACAAGTTATTATCTTTTTCTCTATAATTTTCCACTTGTTTAAATTTCTCAAAGAGCACCTTATCTAGAAGTAAATACTAGAGCCCTACCATTGTAGCACTCTAGTAACCCTACTTTCATTGCCTATTGCATATTTTGTTTCAAATTGTCTAAGGAAATAGAAATCGTTGGTGCCTAAGTTTCCTTGCTTTCTAGCAATTATCTCTCTAGGACTTGGATGTTTGAGGCCTTGGGTTATTAACACCTCTCTCATCTTTTCCATCTCTTTTTGACTAAGTATTATCATTTCTATTTCCCTCTAAGAGTTGTTTCTGCTATCATTGACTCCATTGCCCTAGAAGGCACTAGTCTATTCACTAGTAGTGATTGATTGATCAAACAACTTTCAAACCATCTTCCTTGGAACATTTACCAACTCCTAGTAACCTTAGATTAGCCTAATTCATTGACTAACTTGTTGCTGTTGCAAAATATTGCTACAGCCATCTAACAACAGCAAATTGACCTCTAAAGTGACATGTTATGCTAGCTAGACATTGTTAAATCTGCTTGTGACTATCTAATATCAATTTTCCTAGTTAAAGCTACTATTTATAGTCTTTTCTCAAGCATTTTGGAACATAGTTGTTGTGGCTGTTACAAATTTATCATTGTTGTTATAAACTGTTGTACTGCTGCAATTGTATATCAGCTAGTCTATTTTTCAAGAGTTCTTTGTCTTATGAAGCATTAACATCATTTTGGTAGTTGGAAAGTGCCCTTTTTCTATTTTGTTGTCTTGTTCTGGGCAGGTACACAATATTACTCATTTGCTTCATTTCTATAAGACATAAAAGAACCCTTTGAAATTGAGTGACCTGTGAGAGGGGGGAAACTTTCTTATACTTTGGCCTTAGCCTTCTCAAAACCTCAGGTCACTGGGGACATCTCCCCTGGGGTACATTGATATACTCCTAAATAGAAAGGGGCTTCCTATTAAGGTGACAGTGATAGGTCACTACCTGTTACGCAAATCTTGCTTTCACTTGCCTTGGCTTTTGGGTAACTACAGATTGTGCGATAACAAAGCCTACTTCTCATTTTCGTGCACTTTACCAAGGTATTTTTCCTAGAAAAATATCCAAGCACTGGTAAGTGTTATCAACATTCGATCTTGTGTATTAGAGCTATATATTGTGATGCCCTGAATGTTATTTTGCTGCTATTATAGTCTTATTTTCCTTGTTAAATCAATTGTATATCAGTAGACTTTAAATAATTAACTCCTACCCCTTCACCATAGCCCAATAGTTAAGGCACTAGTCTACTAATCGGTCGGGTCAGGGAATTGTGTTGTGTGATAGGGAAGCCTCCCAAAGCCTTTCGTGAGTGGGATTTGGGCTTGAACAGGGAGAGGATAGGTGTTGTGGTGACATTGGGCACCTATTCCTTGTGTTTCTCTCATGGCAGTCTGAGGCCTTGTAGGATTGCTAGTTTGGGCAGTAACAGGCTGCAAATACACTACCATCTTCAAGTTAATGTTCACCAATTTGGCTTCTGTAAAACGCCTGCAGTAGATGGGATGCTCTACTGAGCATAAGGCACCTTATTGAAGACCTTCAATAAGGCACCTTATTGAAGGTTTGGTTGTTTTTGGGGTTAGAGTTAGATAGTTTTTTATTTTATTACTTATTAGTACTTTATGATTAAATTTAATGTATAAAGTTTAGGTTTTAGTTGATTAGAATAATTCCAAAGGATTGTTTTTAGTAGTTTTAAATTGTGTAATTAGTATGATTATTAGTATTATTAGGTCTAAGTATTGAAGATTTTCACATAGAAATAAGTTTAGGGTGCTAAGTGGATACATTTGGGGTTTTAATATATATAGTAAGATTTGAATTTATTAAATCTTACTATTGTTCACATCAACAATAGATAATCTTGTTAGAAAAATCAAGCAACTCTAGTGACCATACTCTTAGTTACAAACTAACCATTTTGTTCAAATTTTTTTATTTTTATAAACAAATCAACATACATACTAATAGTGTTGCTTTTTATTAAGGATTCAAAACATAATATTATATATTATTGGTTTTGAACTTTTACTTTTTTATTTGTATTCTAATGTTAAATTTATATACGATATTATTATTGACTAAATAGAAACTTTTGATATTTATTTTTCAACAACTATAGTGTTTTCACTCTTAATGGTTTTTGAACTTAGCAAATTGCTTTCAAGAGCATAGTCAAACTGATTTGTTCCTGATTTTATGTACATAAGTATTGTACTACCACTAGTAATCCACATTATAGAGTATCAATATTACACCTATCCAATGTGTTTTAGTGGCATATTTTGCAATTAAGTTAGCCTTTGGGGCCTTTAGGGTTTTAATATATATAGTAAGATTTGAATTTATTAAATCTTACTTTCAAAAGGAATGTTAACCAAAATTCAACAATGTTAATCAAATACCAGAGTGTAAAATAAATGCATTAATCATCATACACATCCAATATAACCGTTAAGATCTTTATCATTCCATCATCATTAGGAATGGAATATTCTTTATTTCAATTCATCTTTGCATTTCAAGTCATGCCGTCAGATGATGGACGACCCTCTGGACAATCGAAATTCGAAAGCTGGACAATCAGAATTCGAAAGTCGTGCTCATCCTCCCGGAATTCGAAACTCTCTTTTCCTTATCTCTCTTTTCGAGACGTATAGCGATCAATATTTGTGATTATGGGCTCGACCAGTGAAAGAAACATCCGTTGTTGAAGGCTCGACCACCCACCTGACACATCTGGACCATATCGGACGTGAATATACATCGTTGAAGGATCGACCACCCACCTGACACATATGGACCATATCGGATGTGAATATACATCGCCCAAAGCTTAGAACTCTGGAGACATGCACGATACAGGATTTAAGGGTAAATGGGGTTTTGTTTCAGGAAATTTCCTATGCGGTCCAGCATCTTACAATGCATAGGGGAAGACATGTGACTGTGATTTGATTGGAGGGGAAGACATGTGACTGATTTGATTGGAGTGGGATGATGCGGTGTACAGTATCTCGGCGAAGAGATGCAATTTCTGGGCAGAGAGATTTCTTGAGATCGTGAGCACTTTCAAAGCATTGAAGAAGCTCTCCATACCTACTTGGTTGCAACGGTAAAAGAGATGATTTCTCTCATTCACAAGCCACTCGATACGCTTCCTAATCTGGAAATCATTGTGTTGAAGGATGGAATTAAAGGTTAGTCAATAATTCTGTCTTTGTTTCAACGCTTTTACGTCAGTTTGAGATTTATTTCCACGAGTTTGGGCTTTGTTCGTTCGCCAGAAATTACGTATACAAATATAAAGGGTGTTCGTGGATAAATAAAATCTATAAGCTCCTCATCCTGTTCAATCTTCACTTTAGTCTCTGGTGAAGTGATTCTTCCTGA
>ML836222.1:55127-65417 GCA_009831015.1 Picea engelmannii
AACAATCCTTTGGAATTATTCTAATCAACTAAAACCTAAACTTTATACATTAAATTTAATCATAAAGTACTAATAAGTAATAAAATAAAAAACTATCTAACTCTAACCCCAAAAACAACCAAACCTTCAATAAGGTGCCTTATTGAAGGTCTTCAATAAGGTGCCTTATGCTCAGTAGAGCATCCCATCTACTGCAGGCGTTTTACAGAAGCCAAATTGGTGAACATTAACTTGAAGATGGTAGTGTATTTGCAGCCTGTTACTGCCCAAACTAGCAATCCTACAAGGCCTCAGACTGCCATGAGAGAAACACAAGGAATAGGTGCCCAATGTCACCACAACACCTATCCTCTCCCTGTTCAAGCCCAAATCCCACTCACGAAAGGCTTTGGGAGGCTTCCCTATCACACAACACAATTCCCTGACCCGACCGATTAGTAGACTAGTGCCTTAACTATTGGGCTATGGTGAAGGGGTAGGAGTTAATTATTTAAAGTCTACTGATATACAATTGATTTAACAAGGAAAATAAGACTATAATAGCAGCAAAATAACATTCAGGGCATCACAATATATAGCTCTAATACACAAGATCGAATGTTGATAACACTTACCAGTGCTTGGATATTTTTCTAGGAAAAATACCTTGGTAAAGTGCACGAAAATGAGAAGTAGGCTTTGTTATCGCACAATCTGTAGTTACCCAAAAGCCAAGGCAAGTGAAAGCAAGATTTGCGTAACAGGTAGTGACCTATCACTGTCACCTTAATAGGAAGCCCCTTTCTATTTAGGAGTATATCAATGTACCCCAGGGGAGATGTCCCCAGTGACCTGAGGTTTTGAGAAGGCTAAGGCCAAAGTATAAGAAAGTTTCCCCCCTCTCACAGGTCACTCAATTTCAAAGGGTTCTTTTATGTCTTATAGAAATGAAGCAAATGAGTAATATTGTGTACCTGCCCAGAACAAGACAACAAAATAGAAAAAGGGCACTTTCCAACTACCAAAATGATGTTAATGCTTCATAAGACAAAGAACTCTTGAAAAATAGACTAGCTGATATACAATTGCAGCAGTACAACAGTTTATAACAACAATGATAAATTTGTAACAGCCACAACAACTATGTTCCAAAATGCTTGAGAAAAGACTATAAATAGTAGCTTTAACTAGGAAAATTGATATTAGATAGTCACAAGCAGATTTAACAATGTCTAGCTAGCATAACATGTCACTTTAGAGGTCAATTTGCTGTTGTTAGATGGCTGTAGCAATATTTTGCAACAGCAACAAGTTAGTCAATGAATTAGGCTAATCTAAGGTTACTAGGAGTTGGTAAATGTTCCAAGGAAGATGGTTTGAAAGTTGTTTGATCAATCAATCACTACTAGTGAATAGACTAGTGCCTTCTAGGGCAATGGAGTCAATGATAGCAGAAACAACTCTTAGAGGGAAATAGAAATGATAATACTTAGTCAAAAAGAGATGGAAAAGATGAGAGAGGTGTTAATAACCCAAGGCCTCAAACATCCAAGTCCTAGAGAGATAATTGCTAGAAAGCAAGGAAACTTAGGCACCAACGATTTCTATTTCCTTAGACAATTTGAAACAAAATATGCAATAGGCAATGAAAGTAGGGTTACTAGAGTGCTACAATGGTAGGGCTCTAGTATTTACTTCTAGATAAGGTGCTCTTTGAGAAATTTAAACAAGTGGAAAATTATAGAGAAAAAGATAATAACTTGTGTCTTTCTCCTAAGGTTTCAAGCAAGCAATTTCATAATCTTTAACATGAAACAAGTAAAATCCACCATAAGCATTCATTCACAGTAAAGAAATGCATATTTTCTACTTACTTCACCAAGAATAATCAAGCTCAAACCCTAGTTGAAGGATTTTCCACCATGAAAATAGCCAAGGTACACCAAAAATGTCTCTCCAAGAAGTTGTGCACCACTTAGTTTTAGCCAATAACCCTTAAAGAGGGCCGAATTTCAGACCACACACTTGTGTGATGAGAGATGATGAATAAAATGAGAGTTTTTTCTCTTATTTATATAGTATCAATGACCTTTAATTAAAATTAGGTCATAAAAAGGTTGACATGGCCAAATTACATTAAAATCCAATTTTTTTACATAAATGACAATAATTAAACCCTAATTTCATCTTCAAGGGTGATGTCATGCCCTTCTAGAGTGACGTTAGGCCCCCAAGGTGGAACGCTAGGCCTCAAGTGTAGAACATTTGGCCCCCAAAGGCCCTGAATGCTGCCACACGTGCCAACTAGCACACAACTTCCCATCATAATTGCAAACCCTAACTCTGGGTTACGTCAAGGTCAATATGATGATGTCATGTGCTCTCAAGGGTGAACATCTTGGTGGAAAGGAAAAAACCCCCTGGATCTAGGTCTGCCGGAGAGTCTTTGGTGCAACGATCTCCTTTCTTCCTGGTGCAAGACTCTGGTTTCTCTTCCCCCTCGTGGGGTCACAACATCCATCTGTTTGGTTTTTCAGCCCTATGGAGGTCCGACCTAATCATTCCCCCATATGTACCTGTCCACCGGGAAAAGTCCTGCAGCAACAAGAAGTACGCCCTCTAGGGGCTCATAAGTCATAGGGATCATAGAAATGTCAATCACATCTAATAATAAAATTACCCAAACATGTACATCAAACCCCCCTTTACCCAGACAAATGCTCAGGGACATTATGCAACTTAACAAGTTAGGTTTGGAGAAGGTCTCAGGATGTCCTATTGGTCTAATCCTCCTTAAGTTTGGGGTGTTTCATAGGTGAGAACTAATATAGGTCATGTAGGTGTGTGTGAAGTGGTGTAGGTGGATGTTCGGGCGGAGGCTGTAGTGATAACAGGGAAATGTAGGTCTTGCCTATGGGTGTCGTAGAGGGCGAGCTACACCTCATCATGGATGTCATTGTTTCCTAGCCCATTCAATGCCTTTTATTCTTAGTCTTATTGATTTTGGTCTTTTTTTTCTTCAAGAGAAAAGTTGGGGACACTGTCTTGGCTTGGTGAACAGAGGTGATAGCGTTACCGATAAACATTTCACATAAATGAGAAGGTTGGCTCGTGATGAGACCCCTTTCTCTTGGCTATGCCACCAAGAGCCACTACCTTGGTTTGGTTACCAGATAGATGGTAGTGTCATACCTCTACATGCCCATGGACCTAATAGGTCGGCTCATGACGAGACCTCCAATCCACCAACTCATACCTTGAGTTTTGATTCATCTTATTTGTCCCCTTTTCTTACCGAGAGGCCTTTTATTCATTTCTCAGGAATCCTTGGGCGAAGCATCTCAAACTTTTCATATTGGCTTTTAACTCTTGCCAATTACTTTTACCCTCTAGGCCTTTAGCCCTTTCTTCCCACAAGGAAAGGTACAACCCTTCCTAGTGTGGCAGACCCAATGCCCAAAAAAAGGTAGGGGGGGAAATGAGAGGAATAAGGATCGAAAGTGGTAAGTATGGAGGGAATGGATGATGACCTTTCATAGACCCACCCGGTGGCAACCCATCCTAAAGGGGAATCAAATTACGAGGGGCATCATGTCACCCTCCCAGGTATGAACAAGTTAAAGGGCATAATTTTCAAGCAAATGTTGTGAAATGAAGGAGAATTCAATGCAACATACTTAAGTGCTTCAATAATCAGAGTGACACATAGCATGATACCCAGACTAATTACCTCATGGAGCAAGACTCATTGCTACTTCAGGACCAGGTTAGTGGGATGGATGTTGTTGTTGTTGATAGACAGGCTGTACTGAAGAAAAGATGGCCCTCTAGGGCCATGCTCAAGTCATCTGGCTCTCGACACTCCATGTCTAGGACCTATGGGCCTCAAGACATAATCTCCTTAGTTATCCCTAGGATAGAGGATAACATGCTTACTGTAAATGATTGTAGACCTGCATCAAATCTCGACTATCCCCATTTAAAATATTCAATTAAAAGCATACAAACTAATAAAGGGAAACAATTACCCTTGGGGGAGGGGACTCCAAGACAAAATCCCAAGGGTTCCAAGCTCATGAAATGGGAAATGAAGGTCTTTCCTGTGGGTACCTCTGTAGAGGGCAAGCTGCACCTCATCATGGATGCCATTGTTTCCTAGCCCATTCAATGTTTTTTATTCTGAGTCTTATTTCTTTTGGTCTTTTTTCTCTTCAAGGAAAAAGATGGGGAGACTGTCTTGGCTTGGTGACCAGAGGTGACAACATTACCCACAAACATTTCACAAAAATGAAAAGGTTGGCTCATAATGAGACCCCCTTTCTCTTGGCTATTCCACCAAGAGCCACTACCTTGGTATGGTGACCAGATATATGGTAGTGTCATACCGCTACATGCCCATGGACCTAATAGGTCAGCTCATGATGAGACCTCCCATCCACCAACTAGTACCTTGAGTTTTGATTCATCTTATGGGTCCCCTTTTCTTACCGAGAAGCCTTTTATTCATTTCTCGGGAATCCCTGGGCGAAGCATCTCAAAGGTTTCATATTGGATTTTAACTCTTTCCAACTACTTCATAATATTTAACATGAAACAAGTAAACTCCACCATAAGCATTCATTCACAATAAATAAATGCATATTTTCTACTTACTTCACCAAGAATAATCAAGCTCAAACCCTAGTTGAAGATTTTCCACCATGAAAATAGCCAAGGTACACCAAAAATGTCTCTCCAAGAAGTTGCACACCACTTAGTTTCAGCCAATAACCCTTAAAGAGGGCCGAATTTCAGACCACACACTTGTGTGATGAGAGATGATGAATAAAATGAGAGTTTTTTCTCTTATTTATATAGTATCAATGACCTATAATTAAAATTAGGTCATAAAAAAGATGACATGGCCAAATTACATTAAAATCCAATTTTTTACATAAATGACAATAATTAAACCCTAATTTCATCTTCAAGGGTGACACCATGCCCTTCTAGAGTGACGTTAGGCCCCCAAGGTGGAACGCTAGGCCTCAAGTGTAGAACGTTTGTCCCCCAAAGGTCCTGAATGCTGCCACATGTGCCAACTAGCACACAACGTCCCATCGTAAGTGAAAACCCTAACTCTGGGTGACGTCAAGGTCAATATGATGATGTCATGTGCTCTCAAGGGTCAACATCCAGGTGGAAAGGCAAAACCCCCTGGGTCTAGGTCTGTCAGAGTGTCCCTGGTGCAACGATATCCTTTCTTCTTGGTGAAAGACTCTGGTTTCTCTTCCCCCTGGTGGGGTCACAACATCCATCTGTTGGGTTTTTCAGCCCTATGGAGGTCTTACCTAATCATTCCCCCATATGTACCTATCCACCAGGCAAAGTCCTGCAGCAACAAGAAGTACGCCCTCTAGGGGATCATAAGTCACAGGGATCATAGCAATGTCAATCACATCTAATAATCAAATTACCCAAACATGTACATCAAACCCCCCTTTACCTAGGCAAATGCTCAAGGATGTTATGCAACTTAACAAGTCAGGTTTGGAGAAGGTCTCAGGATGTCCTATTGGGATAATCCTTAGGATGTTCTATTGGGCTAATCCTCCTTAAGTTTGGGATGTTTCCTAGGTGAGAACTATTCTAGGTCATGTAGGTGTCTGTGAAGTGATGTAGGTGGACGTTCGGGCAGAGGCTGCAGTGATAACAGGGAAATGTAGGTCTTGCCTGTGGGTTCCTTTGTAGAGGGCGAGTTTCACCTCATCATGGATGTCATTGTTTCCTAGCCCATTCAATGCCTTTTATTCTTAGTCTTATTGATTTTGGTCTTTTTTCTCTTCAAGGGAAAAGTTGGGGACACTGTCTTGACTTGGTGACCAGAGGTGATAGTGTTACCCACAAACATTTCACAGAAATGAAAAGTTTGGCTCCTGATGAGACCCCCTTTCTCTTGGCTATGCCACCAAGAGCCACTACCTTGGTTTGATGACCAGATAGATGGTAGTGTCATACCGCTACATGCCCATGGACCTAATAGGTCAGCTCATGACGAGACCTCCCATCCACCAACTCGTACCTTGAGTTTTGATTCATCTTATTTGTCCCCTTTTCTTACCGAGAGGCCTTTTATTCATTTCTCAGGAATCTCTGGGCGAAGCATCTCAAAGTTTTCATATTGGATTTTTAACTCTTGCTAGCTACTTTTACCCTCTGGGCCTTTAGCCCCTTCTTCCCACAAGGCAAGGTACAACCCTTCCTAGTGTGGCAAACCCAATGCCCGAACAAAGGTAGGGGGGAAAATGAGAGGAATAAGGATGGAAAGTGGTAAGTATGGAGGGAATGGACGATGAAATTTCATAGACCCACCCGGTGGCAACCCATCCTAAAGGGGAATCAACTTACTAGGGCATCATTTCACCCTCCCAGGTATGAAGAAGTTAAAGGGCATAATTTTCAAGCAAATGTTATGAAATGAAGGAGAATTCAATGCAACATACTTAAGTGCTTCAATAATCAAAATGACACATAGCATGATACCCAGCCTAATTACCTCATGGAGCAAGACTCATTGCTACTTTAGGACTAGGCTGGTGGGATGGATGTTGTTGTTGTTGATAGACAGGCTGTACTGAAGAAAATATGGGACCTCCAGTGTTAAATTAAATATTAGTTTATAATGGTCAATTAGAAATTAGACTTAGGCATTAATAAAGTCAAAGTGAATTTAGGTTAATTTATTTGCTTTTAGGTTATATTTTCACTTTATCCCACATTCATAAAGTGGTTTGACTCTACTTGATTGTAACCTATATAAGAAAGCTATTTTCTCTCTTATTTCATTGATTGAATAAAGACAGATAACCTTATTCAAGTTATCCTGGTTTCTGTGTGTGCTTGATTTTTGTTACATGGTATCAGAGCGAGGTTAGGGCCATGGAGTCTAGGAGCACATGAATACCTAGGGACTGCTGCCGACAGTGAAGGATCGATGGATCGCCAGCGTAGCACACTCAAGGAGCCGAAAGGGTTTTGGATCAGCCGGAGCCAGGTTCATTTGATTTTTTAGTTTTAAAAGCCAGATTGCAGGTATTTTGCCATTATTTATCTACTAAGTTCAGTATTTTATGATCATCTATGGCTACATTGACCAACATCATGTTGGAAGGAAACCAAAAGTTCTCTGGGAAGAACTACAATCTGGAAGCAACACATGTTGGCCATTTTTGCATAGCGGTGCCTGTCAGATGTTGTTCTGGGCACAAGTCCTCGTCCCACGGTTGCTGGTAAAGACCAGGACAAGTTTGATGGCCAAGACAGAGAGGCCGTGATGCTGATCAAATTGCCAGTGACAAATGAGATGCTACCCGAGGTTCATAATGGGAAGACTGCTGCAGCAATCTGGAAACAGTTGAAATAGACCCATGAGATTTCAGATAAGGGTCGAGTGTTCTTTTTAAAGAATATGTTGTTCTCGATCAAGATGAGTGAGGGTGCCTCTCTCCAAGAGAACTTACTCAAGATCAAGGACATCCGGGAGCAGTTGGAGGCCATTGGTCGAAAGATGGCAGAAGAGGACATGGTGGTGATCACGCTGAACAACTTGTCAGGGTCCTATGAGCACTTCATTGAGACCTTGAACATCACAACTACAGACGTTGACCTGAAGTTTGGAGAGATATCCAATAAGCTCTTGTAGCAGGATAGGTGGAAGAAGAAATTTGGGAGCAACAGTGAGACAGAGGGTTTAGAGCAGGCCTTTGCAGCCAAAGCTAGAGGCAAAGGCAAATGGACAAGGAAACCTAGTCCAGGCAATGATGAGGATGCCACCAAAATCCTGAAGACCATCACTTGTCATTATTGTGGCAAGACTGGCCATATGAAGAAGCACTGCAAAAAGTGGTTGGCAAATCAGAAGCACAACCACGGAGAGTGTCAACAGAAGGCCCATGTCATAGAGCACACATAGGAGGAGGAAACCTTCTATGCCTTTATGGCATGTACACAAGCAGATCAATCCAAGTCATCTGCTTGGTTTGTTGATTCATGCGCATCCAAGCATTTCACCAATCGGAAAGATTGGTTCACAGAGTTAACACCTAGTCCATCCAAAGACTCGGTGATCTTCGATGGAGGCAAGGAGTATAATATAGTCGGCAAGGGGAATGTTCAAATTTCCTTTAGAGGAAAGATGCTTATGTTTCTCAATGTCCACTATGTGCCAGGTATGGAGCTTAATCTGCTCTCAGTTAGTCAGATTATGAGGCACTCTCCTCACTTGGATGTCAACTTTAGCATTCACAAGTGCTATATCGTTGACAAGAATACCAAGAAGATCATTGCTCTTGGTGTGGAGGACCATTATCTGTTCAGATTGGTGGATATTGGGTAGGGTAGAGAGCATGCACTGGTAGTGAAGAGTGCATCAGACATCTGCACACTGTGGCATCAGAGGTATGGGCACCTCAATTTTAACTACCTCTCTCAGTTGGCACGAAATAAATTGGTATATGGACTTCCAGACATTCAGCAAAAGATTCAGGGAGTTTGTGGAGCTTGCCAGGCAGGGAAGCAACATCGAGCGCCATTTGATGAAGGACAAGCTTGGAGAGTGCAGAGGGTCCTTTAGCTGGTTCATGCAGACATATGTGGACCAATGAACACGAGATCAATCACCGGTGCCAGGTATTTCCTTCTGTTTGTTGATGATTTCAGTAGGAAAATGTGGGTGTATTTTTTGAAGTTGAAGTTTGACATGTTTAAAGAATTTAAAAAATTTAAAGCATTAGTCGAGAATGAGTCAGGTTGTCATATTACCTCTCTTAGATATGATAATGGTGAAGAATTATTCTCCAAAGAATTCAATAATTTTTGTGCTAAACATGGGATCAAGAGACAATACACCACACCCTATACTCCACAACAGAATGGGGTGGTTGAAAGTAGAAATCACACTATCACAGAGATGTCCAGATGTATGTTGCATAACAGGTGTGTTCCTAACAGGTTTTGGGCAGAGCCAGTGTTCACAACAGTGTACTTGCTGAATAGATCTCCCATGATGGCGGTAAAGCAGAAGACTCTAGAGGAAGCATGGTCTGGAAGAAAGCCCAAAGTAAGTCACTTGAAGGTCTTTGGTTCTACTGCTTACACTTGGATTCCAGCTGTGAAACGAACCAAGTTAGATCCGAAGAGTAAGAAGATGATTCTTACAAGGTACAACGACACCCATAAAGCTTACAGATTAGTTGATGTTGACACTGATAAGGTGAGATTTAGCAGAGATGTTGTTGTTGATGACGAGGTTGGACCCTTCCATACTCCTCCCGCATTCAGAGTTACTGAGAAACCAGAAGTCATTGAAGATTCAGGTGTCAAGCTTCCGATAGCTCCACCTAAAGGGGGGAAAGATCCTGAGCATGATGATGAGGAGTCAGAACAGGATGAGTCTCCTAGTTCAGTCAAATCAGTACATTCTGAAGTAGGAAGCCCAAGTCAAGGTGGCAATACTAACTTGGCAGCCAGGGATTCCAAAAGACCCAAGTGGTGGCACAACACCATTGGAGATGGTCAGATAGTAGAGATGATTGAGGGAAGATCATTACGAGTTAAGAGTAAACAACAGACTGGCATAGTCAACTTTGCTCTTATAGCCAATATTTAGGAGATCTATGAGCCTCAAGTATTCAAGGAAGCAAAAGGAAGACCTGAATGGGAAAAGGCCATGGAGGCTCAACATGAAATTTTGATGAAAAATCAGACTTGGGATATCATAGCTCTTCCATCAGGGAAGAAACCCATTGGTTGAAAATGGGTGTACAAGGTCAAGTACAAGGAAGATGGTACACTTGACAAGTACAAAACACAGTTAGTTGCGAAAGGATTCTCTCAGCAAGAAGGCATTGACTATGAGGAGACTTTTTCTCCTACAACAAAGATGAGCACTATTTGTCTTGTTCTAGCCATGGCAACACATCAAGGCTGGAAGGTCCACCAGATGGACGTGAAAAGTGCCTTCCTCAATGGAGATTTGAAGGAAGCGGTATACATGTGCCAACCAGAGGGGTTTTAGGTTGCAGGGAAGGAGCATCTAGTTTGCAAACTAAAGAAGGCTGTATACGGTCTGAAACAGGCACCGAGGGAATGGTACATCAAGATTGATAGGTATTTGGTTCAGCAAGAGTTCCAACAGAGTCCTTCATATTCCAACTTATATGTCAAAAGAGTTGGTAATGAGATCATTATTCTGGTTGTTTATGTGGATGATATCATTATTACAGGTAGTGAGGAAGATGCAATTACATGGATCAAATCCAACATGAGCAGATC
>ML836224.1:22391-32567 GCA_009831015.1 Picea engelmannii
GTAAGCTCTACCACCAAGTTGCGACACTTCTAGAGCAGATATGACGGTTCTGTGTCACAACCGGATGGGATCGATCCTATATCGTAAGAACAAAAGGCAACGAGATGCAACAGTGGGGATGAAATCCTACCCTATATGCTCAACTTGAATTTTGGAAAAAAAATTATGGACCGTGAATATATTATTTTTTTTTTATTTTCTGAAACTCAATGAAAAATGTCCCAATACCTGATCAAATTCCTCCCACATCACTCCCGAACCACTCAAAATGGTTTTTGGTATAAAGAAACTGATAAAAGGGCCCAAAAAAGTGACAAAAAGAGGCCAAAAAGTCTATAAATAGAAGCTGGCAGCTCATTATCACCATTGCTGATTTGGAAATTGACTCTGGAGCCAAAAGACCCCCTTTGCCATAGATCGTGATTCTGGGAGCTATAGTGGACGAAACGGACTTCTGCTTGGACCAAGTAAGTACAAACTCCCCTATCTTGCATTTCAATACTTCATTTATTAATTGTGAGCATGTTTTGGGGGTGGTCGTCGACCCCTAAGTGGTCGACCCTAATAAAACGTGGGTTGTCCAAGGACAGCCCGCGGGTACCCGCGGGTACCCGCACATAGAGTCAAAGCTGCACGCGGGTACTCGCGACTGTCGCCTCGACAGCCCGCAGGTTGCCCCCGCGCAATGGAAAATGTGGTTGAGATGAAGATTTAACTCCCCCTCTGCCTTGTGTGTTTTGCAGGATGCATGTTCATTGGAGAGAGAGGGAGCACGAGGCTACCAATGAGGCGGTGGCTGCAGATCCGAATGTGATGGTCGTGCTGTCACAGTGTGGCTTGGTGAAGTTTTCCTTGTGTCCATTCATGCGCGCTCAACCCAGGCTACTGAATGCCTTGGTTGACTATTGGCACCCAGATGCAGAGGAATTTATGATAGAGGGGAAATCCTTGGTGCCCACCACCGAGGATATATATTTTTTGACGGGCCTCTCGAGGAGAGGGGAACCCGTTAACTTTCAGACGTTTCCTGCGGGGCCGAGCAAAGTCTCAGAATTGATAGCAGAGTATTGCGAGGCTGGGACCGATCCGAGACCTTCTTCGGTGCCCATTGGTAGGATCACCAGCCTCACCCTGCAGACTATTTTATCACTCATTGGGCGGATTACCGGCTCTGCAGCCGTGCATCAGGCTTCGCGCGCACAGATGAACTGTGCAATTCAGTGCATGAATGCACAAATTTTCGATTGGAGTACCACACTGTTAGAGAGCATGAAGAGGCAATTGACTGATTGCCGACAATGGACACACAGGAACTTCGGGTTCGAGACTATCCTGTGTTCATTTTTCTTTGAGAGAGTTCCATGCTTCAGTCCTCAACTGACAGTATGAGGACATCTGGTGACTTTCCCCGCAGTATGTAGATGGGCAGCATTACTGCTGTGACAGGGTGGTGGAAGGACCGTAGAGGCCTTCAACGATGACTTTTTTGCTTGGTTGTCACGGCAGATCCCCGCTATCGAGGACTACCCATATGTGGGGATCGACTTTTCCAGAGATCCAACGATACCAGTGCCTCCTAGTGAGGAGCGAGGGGAGATGGGTAAGTCTCCGCCTGTACAGTTGTTTTTTGTTTACATATGTAATTTTTATGTCTTTTTATATATATATCATGTTTTTTGTATAACAGAGTTTTTGATGGGTGAACATTGTGTTGCGTGCAGATGTGGGACCCGTGCTACCTGTCGATTTTGCATGGAACCGGCGCCGCCCACGGCCAGAGGCCACAGCTGTCGCCGCCGGAGGGGCAGCAGTAGCAGGGAACCCTCCAGCAGGAGAGGCCGAGAGGGCTCTTAGGCAGATTGAGCGGAACTTCACTAAGCTCACTCGCACAATTCCCATGGCAGAGATAGAGGACATGCCACCCTCCATGTAGACTCATATGGTGGGGTTAGCTCGGACATGGGTCCGACTGTTTAGGCATTTGGGCCGAGCTGTACATGATTATAACATGGCCCATAGGCCCTGAACAGACTTGTAGACTTTGATGTGCCTCGAGCACCGATATATATATATATATATATATATTTTTAGGGCATAAGCCCAGTGACTCGTTATGGTTCCCACTTTTTGAGGCGCTTGCGCCCATCTATGTACTCTGAGGATTTTATGATGTTTATATATGGTTTTTATTTCTTTTCTGTGTCTTATGGATGGTGTGTAAAAAAAATGTATTTACATGTGCATGATCATGATCTTCTTTATGTGTGAGCAAGATGCCAATCTAAAATGTGATTAGCTAGAGTATCTGTGATTTGATTTAGACTCCTAGGAACATGAAAATATGTAATATAATCAAAGTTGCGTTCCAAGAGACGTACCCTAAGGAATCGTCGGTGTAAAGTAGGATCGTGCACACGGTATATTCTGTTTAGCTGCGACACAACCAGTTGAGCGTCTAGATAGACCCGGAGACGAGAGATGCCCAATGACAAAGCGTCACGAAGCAACTCAATAATTGCGCTATACTCAGCAACATTGTTTGTGGTGTCACCTAAGCATATCCCTCCGGAAGATAACAATTGACCCTGTGGTGTAAAGATTACCCAAGCTGCGGAGGCAAGCCTCCACGTGTGTCGACTAGCACCATCTGCATACCCAATGAACACCTCGGACACACTTGACATCTGCCATAGTGACGAAAGATAACATTAATGACACGTCCATGACACGTTTTTCAAAAGAAACGAGAGAAAGTAATAGCACAAAGACTATACATATGTTACAAAAAGTTACCCACAGTGACCATGCTATGAGTAATACTTCTTGAGGTAGAGCCCATTTCTAGGCTCCTCAAAAGCATTCCCTTCAAAATCAACCAGAAAATAAGCACCCTTCTTTAAAACCTCCTTAACAATGAAGGGCCTGAACCATATGGGTTTAAACTTTCCTGCCCCCAGGGGGTCCTTATCTTGGTCGTAAACCAGGACAAGGTCACCCTCAGAAAAAAATCCGAGGACAAACGAACCTATCATATTGACACTTAACCTTATGTTTATGAGCCTTGTTGGCCAGGGCCGCATCGCGACGCTGTTCATCAAGATGCTCAAGGTGTACTAACCGTTCTTCAAGTGGAGAAGTAACTGGCAATAACTGTACTGCCAATTTCAGAGATGGAATTTGACATTTGATGGGCAAGACTGCCTCCAGCCCGTAAATGAGTTGGAAAGGTGAGAAACCGGTTGTAGTCTTCACTGGCATTCGATAATCCCATAATGCCGAGTATAACATCAAATGCCAATTTGACTTGGCTGAGTTGATGGTTCGTTGTAGCATTGTCTTAAGCGTTTTGTTAACAGCTTCCACCTACCCATTGGCTTGGGGGTAGTAAGGTGATTAATGTTCTTGCCGTAACCCAAGATTTGATGTTAGTTCGGACATCATTTGATTCTGAAAGTGTCTGCCATGGTCAGTGACAATCTCTCTCGGGACGCCGAAACGTGATATAATCTGGTTAAATAAGAAGAGAGTTGCAGTCTCTCCATCATCTTTGAATGTCGGCATGGCTTCGACCCACTTAGTGAAGTAGTCGACAGCCACAATGATATAACGGTGCCCCCTGGCTGATGGGGGGTTGCAAGTAGTGTAATCAATCCCCCACTTAGTGAAGGGACCGACGGTGATAGCAGGAAACAAGGGAGCTGGATGTGCCCTCATCTTCCGTGAGAAGATTTGGCACAAATGGCACTTCTTGACCGACTCGATACAATCTTTGATAAGTGTGGGCCAAAAGTAACCTGCTCGTAAGATCTTTTGGGTTGTTTCCAACCCAGATAAGTGACTGCCACAAGCTCCTGTATGACAATCGTTGAGCACTATGAAGGCCTCCTCATGAGTGAGACATCGACGCAAGATGCAATCCACACCTCTCCGATACAACGTATCATTGATAATGAGATAGTTCTTGGCCTGATGGCGTAACCGCCGATGCTCATCACGAGAAGCAGAGGTGGGGCACTTCAAAGTCTGGAGATAGATCAGTATATCTCCGTACCAGGGGTCTGAAGATTCTATCAAGGACATATCCCCCCGGATAGGCGATTCCTCAGGCACAACGTCACCTGACTCCACCGGAAGTTCTGAAATAAGTTCTATGAAGACTAATGACTTCTTGGACTTTGCTAAAACGAAGTCTAAGTCAAATTCTTGGAGGATGACCATCCATCTACTGATTTTTCCGCCGATAACTCGTCGTGTCAACATGTACTGGAATGGATTCACGACAACTACGACGGTGGTCTTGCGAAACAGAACATAGTGACGGAAATGTTGAACAGCATGAACTGCTGCCAACGCAAGTTTTTTGAGATGGGTATAATTAAGTTCCGGTCCTACGAGGCCTCGGCTCAAGTAATAGATCACATATTCAGAAAACGAATCATCTTCCTGAACTAAAACCATGCCTATGGTTGACTCTGTGGCAGCCAGATATAAGAGGAAATCCTTGTTATAATTCAGTGGCCGTAGCAGAGGTGCGATTGTAAGGGCATGTTTCAATGCGTCGAAAGAGCGTTGCACGGATTCGTCCCATAGAAAAGGAACGTCTTTCTTCAGTAAACGCATGAAGCCCTTGGTAATTTCAGCATAGTTGGCGATGAAGCGTCGTAAGAAGTTCGCCTTGCCTTGAAGACTCTGAAGTTGTAAAATTGTGCATGGGGGGGGCAACTAGACTATTGCCTCCACCTTAAGAGGATCGACCATGATCCCCGTTGTTGAAATGATGAAACCTAACAAACGTCCTGACGTGACGCAAAAGCTTCACTTGTTGGGATTCAAGCGAATCCTGAAGTAGCGACAGCGTTCGAAGATTAGTCGGAGGTGCATAGGATGATCCTTTAGCTTGCGAGAGCGTGATGCTAAATCATCTAGATAGGCCTCGACTATGTGTTTGAGGTAATGAAACGCAAAAGACATGGCCCGCTGGAAAGTGGCTCCAGCGTTCTTGAGACCAAAAGGCATTTTGCGATAGGCGAACGTACCCCACGGGCAAATGAATGTCGTTTTGTGCTGGTCCTCAGGTTTGATTTGGATTTGGTTATAGCCTGAAAAACCATCCATGAATGAAAAGGATTCACAACCGGCGCATTCATCAATGATTTGGTCGATGAATGGGGTCGGATAATTATCTTTCGGACATGCCTTGTTCAAATCACGGAAATCGGTACAAACATGAATCGCGCCTTGTTTTTTATCGACCGGCACGGGGTCGGATACCCATTGAGTCAAGTGTATAGGGTATATGAACCCTGCCTTAAGCAATTTCTCAACCTCATCTTTGATGGCTGCTGCTTTCCTAGGATTAACTGGACGAAGTTTCTGTCGAACAGGCTTAGCGTCAGGATACGTTGTGGTTTCGTGTTCAACTATTTTAGGATCGATGCCTAGCATTTCCTCATAAGACCAAACAAAAACATCGTGGAATTCTTTAAAAAGATCCGTGTAAATCTGAATCTCTTCCGGGGAGCAATCCGCTCCGACGAAGACATTCTCCACGATGCCGGGGTTTCGGGAGATATTGATAGGTATCGTGGCAGCGATAGTCGCCATATTTCCCTCAGCATAAATATCCTGTGTAGCTAAGAGGTTAATGGGACCAGGCTGATCCCCCGTCATGGTGATAGTGAATTCTCCTGCCTCGATTTGGTGTAACTCTGGGAGGAAATATGATCAGTGATGCAGATCATCCCAAGGTTTTTCCGGACCAGTCATTGCTTCGATTATAGCTTCGTCTGAAGGCAATACTAAATCTAACAAATCGGTGTCGACAAGAGAATCCTGAGCCCAGATAGGCTCTAGAAGCGGATCCAACTCTTGTGCGAGAGTCAGATCGGGGGTAGCTGAAGCTTGCTGGACTAAAGAGTATGCTACTTCAGCAGCCGACAAGGGCATGGACATGTCGGGGTGCCCTGTCTCATCCATCGTGGTTGATGGGGAAGGAAGAATCCACGGATCCTCAAAGTAAGTCGTGCGGAACGACGAAACATGGAAAATCTCAGCCTTGTGGTGAGTCGATATAAACTTGACATCGCCTTGAGGAGGTGGGTAATCGAAAGTACCCATCAAAGATGGGCACAAGCCAACTCCTATGTTAACGACACCGACTTGAGGATTATCTACCATGGGAACCGTGGATGCCCCCAAGGCTGGGTCAGGCCGAGAGAAGGACAACTGATCAATGGTCACTATCCGGCCTTCATGTGGAAATAATAAGACTCGAAAAATTGTAGCGACCACCGCTTGCATAGCATAAGTCCAACTACGACCTAACAAGAGATTGCAGTCGATGGGGGCATCGACCACCTCTACTTCGACGCACACGGTCTTTCCCCCTAACTACACAGGGAAAGAAGGAATGATGCCATGTGGTCGGAAAGAACGACCGTCGAATGTAGTGAGGAGAGTAGGTGATGGAGACAACCCGGGTTGACCAATGGCTTTCCAACATGCTAACGACATAACGCAAGTCGAAGCGCCCTCGTCGACCACCGTGTGGTAGATATTTTGTGTAAAAGTTTTCGTGGGGTGAGCCACTACTATCTGAAATGCGACGTGGTAAGGCAAACGAGGTTTCAAGTCAGTCGTATCTAACATGATGGTACCCGGGTTACAAGTCTCAGTAGAGCCTAAAGCATTCAACAAGGCTTTTCTCTGAGCAGGGAAACTTTGGAGGACCTCCAAAGCAGACATAGCACAAGGGGTTTGTGATAAATCTTCCACCACAGAGTAGTTATGGGCAACCCTTGCGTTTGGATTGTGAGAAGCCCTCTTAAACACACCCTTTGGAATGTGTGTCATTGTTTCACCCAACGTCTTCTCAATCTGTAGAGGAAGAGATGGGATCTCGGCTTCTTTTCCCTTCTCAGAGGCACTTGGTTTGCTATAATCGTGCGCTCTAGTCGTTATTAAAGCATCACTTCTAACCATATATACATTCGCGGAAGAGGGATTATTTGGAGGAGGGCAGTTTTCCTGGTTGCCCCCTTTGCCACTTGCAGAGGCTTGAGTTAAATTTTGCCCATGCTGAAAGGGATTAGTCAACACGGCTTGTTGTTGCTGCGTGACAAACTTCTGGGCCTCCACAAGTCGAGGGCATAGATGGGTCGGGTGGTCTTCCGCACACAAGTTGCATGGATACCTCGCCTTCCTCTTTTCCGTGGTGCCCTCGCCAGCATTATCAGTTGGTTTTTTATCCCCCTTACTCTTCTTGCGTTGTTTTTTCTTCCCTTCAGGCTGCTGGCTGGCCTTTGGGTTAGTCGTCTGCACGGAGTGTACTTCCGACGTTTGGGTAGGAGGAGCAGCCAAAGCAGTAGTATGGCTGGCCGCTGAGTGTTGTATAGATAACTGTTGCAATTGTTTTCTCAATTGCTCAGCGGGCTTGGTTTGTGCCGAACCAACGATACCATCGGCATGTGGTCCAGCTCTCTGTCTGGTTTTCTCCAGTATCGAACGTGGTGCATCTGGTAAGATGTTGTATAACAAACCGGACTAAGAATAGATAAGCTCAAACTGTTGAGCCCACATAATGGCGTCTTCTTCAGAGAAGACTCTGGACGTTACGATGTCTTTGGACAACTGTGGGACCAAGGACTTAATGAACCACTCCAACAGGAATGCTGGTGGGACTGGTACTTTGATAAGACTCTTTCGACGTCGCCACTCTCGAATGTGATCCGAGATATGATCCGTTGTCATCTGCTCGAAATTGGCTAGCAACTCTGTGCCGGCGTCATATCTCACAGGTAACTGGAAATGGTTAAGGAAGACCATCGCTAGCTCGCCAAAAGAAGAGTATCATGAACGATCAAGCTCTATGTACCATTTCGCAACACTCCCAATAAGAGTGCGTTGAAACAATCACAACTGGACGGAGTCATCTTTCAGTGAGTTAGATGAACACCAAAGGTGGAAAGTAGTCACGTGATCACCTGGATCTTCGTTAGGCTTGGCCTCAAACTTGGGAATGTCCGAAGGCAACTTCGTTGGCATAGGAGGCCAATGTGTATCATGACAGATAGGATCATTTAACAACCGTGTCAAATCGGGCAAGTGTAACGTTTCCAGGAATGGTAGTTTAGGTTGTTGTTGATAGCCTGGATAAAGGGGTCCTGGAGTTTGACTGGCACCAAGTTGCCAGGAAAAGTTTGGCTGCTGGCCCGGGTTCTGGTAGAAACCATGGCCCTGACCAGCGTACGGGTTTTGCATCTGAGGAGACATCATTGGCTGATTCCCCATGAAGGACATAGGATGTTGGGCGTTCATCATGTTTGACGGACTTTGGGAAGGATTACCCCATGCCGGTCCCGATGGGAGAGGCATAGAAGTATGTCTGGGGTTCCAGTGACTGTGGAAAGAATTACCCCAGACCAGCATTCCAGAGCAAGGAATGGATCCTTGTCCTGAGTTCCAAGGTCCTTGTATATGTTCCCCCAGCGCAGGAATAGTACCCTGTGCTGGCGTAGACTGTCCAAAAATGGGTGTGCCCCCAGATGGGAAAGCAGCGGATGTGAAAGTGTTATTACCAAACGTCCCGTTCCAAAAAAACAGTGACGAACCTACCGGTTGAGTTTGCGCAGGTGTTCCTTGACTCCCGGCTCCAAATGAACTTGTGTGTGCAGGCTGCCTAGTGGATTGTTGATGCGGACCACCAAGCGAAGGGGACGAAGGAGAGATATGACCTCCAGCATAAGGAAAAGCGTTAAAAGGGACAGGAATGCCCCCAAGTTGACCTTGCAGAGGAGTGTTAGAGCTCCCTTCCCCCAGACCCAAAGTCTGTAACGTGGAGTAGGTGAGTACAGGACTTGTACCTGAACTAGGCATACCGTATGAAAACGGTGGGCCTGTCACACTAGGTATGAACGGAGATGTGGTCGCCGCGATAGATAGGGTCAGTCCACTGTGTGACGTAGTTGCGGCTGAGACCATGGTGGCCCAGACCGTGGACAAAGGCAAGTTAGGAGAAGCTTCTCCTATGGTAGCAACAGTGATGGGAATGGAAGAGTTCCCAGAGGAAGTAACAGAGTTTGGTTCCATAACTGGGTTAGGCACTGACAGGCGTTCGTAAAATTGAATTGGCACAATAATTTCCGGTCAAGTATCAATGGTTGAGGTTTAAACCAATCCAAGATTGGCAGTCGATTCCTCCGGGAGTTTTTCGGGCTCAAAATCCCCAGTTGCTTCGAAAGACCCTTGTTGGTCTAGCTTCCGCCTCAAAGGTGGCGGGGGTGGCTCCAGTATAACCGGTGGCAGGTCCAGAAGCCTTCGTGACCGGCGGAGCTCCAAATCCTCCATTGTGTGAGAAGATTCATGAAACGCTAAGGTATTCTACATGAACAAACAATAACACTCGCTAAAATAAAACCCCTAGAAGATAAATCAAGCAAGCACTAAACTAGTTGGAAGAATAGTTACAACAACCAACACTAGAGCAACTTACCGGTGCAAGTGCAACTCGAATATGGAAGCACCCTCTAGGTATACTCTGCAAAGCGTGGCCCGATGTCTGTCCTAGGTACCTTGGTATACCCCCACAGTCACCCGTGTATGTCCCTAGAAACGATTGGCAACTAGTTTTCCAGCACGTGAACAGTCACCAGGCAGGTACAGTCGATAGTCGGGTAGACCACAATGAGCAAGGTATCAAGATCGAAACCTGTCAAGGGTATCGAGAGCAAATGGTTCAGAAGACGACTGAGGACCTCGAACGGATTCGAGACCCATGAAGCTCCGTGGAAAATGCAAACGACGAAATCCCTTAACAAATCCTCGATATGTGTTCTCCACAACGCTCGGTCCAGCTTTGGAGGGGTTATCTCCGCTGCCTTTCCTTACGCGACCTCGTGTTTAGCCCCTGTGTTAGAGGGGGGTCCTGAATGACTTTCCATAACTGGACTTCTACACTCCCTATGGACAGACTCCAATGTTTGGTTTGAGTGGCCTTGGAGGATTTATTCTCCAACCTATTCCAAGGCCCTAGTCCTGAGCTAGTGTATGTACCCTACAAACAAAAAGTCTAGCCATTTTTAATTAGCGTTGCTTTTAATGGGCTTTTTAAGTCACAAGGTATGAAAGTGAAACTGATGGTGTGTAAAGACTCAAAGCAAAATGAACAAGAAATGCTTG
>ML836224.1:32818-47260 GCA_009831015.1 Picea engelmannii
AATGCCGACAAGCACAAAACCAAGAAAACAAAATAAAATTCTGGCTTAAGGCGCAGATCGCAAAGAACCAGAGCAAAGACTCACCAAAGAAATCAAGAAAGCACTGATCCTAACACTTGTCTAAAACCCATAAAACAACAAATTTTTCCTTTTGTCTTTCTTATCAAAACATTAAGTAAGCAAAACACAAGCTAAGGATATGAGGCCCTAACTTACTGACTGTGCATCCCAGACTCCAAACCCTGAAAGGAACACTTCTCACCACAGGAGGGGATGACTGCCCCACCCAGGCTAAAAGGCAACCAGACAGGCATGCGACTGTCACTGAGACAGCACGCGTTCAAACGCGTGCTGAGCTATATCAGCACACGGGTACCCGCGAGCAGAACTGAAACAGCCCGTGTGTAGGTATAAAATCAAAGAAAAAATCAAACACAGGCAACCCAGACCTGAAAGAGGCCTCTGGTATTGACAACCAGGGTCTCTGAAAGGCTTGGATGCTTCTACCTTAACAGAAAAGGAAAATTTGCAAAAAAGAAAACAAATGCAAAGAGTAACCAACACAATAAGGCAGACTGAAAGCAAGACAGTAGACCAATCAAGACCCAGACAGGATCCAGAAAGCCCTTTGAGAAGGTGAACTTCTGACAGGGAAGAGGAGACCGCCTCTTAAGCTTCCTGGGCTCTACACGCTATTGAAACCACTACAGCAGGCGTTCAAACGCGAGCTGTAGAAGGTTAGGGCACGAGTTACATGCGTGTAGGCCTTCTTCAGGCAGCGTGTACCTCTGTGTGTCCCGAGAATAAGTGTTAAGCAACAGTCAAGGAAAAACTGGTATTGATAACCAGGTTCCCTGCTAGCTTTTGACCTAACATAAAACAAAAACAACAAAGAAACATAAACTTTATTCCTTTAAACTACCCAAAAACCTTCAATGAAATCCGGAAACCCTAAGAGTAAAAATCCCCAGTGGAGTCGCCAATTTTGTTGTGGGGAAATTCTACCCTATGGACTAACAAGCTAGGGCTTAAACTTGCATGCAGATCATGACCCTTCATAAATTACTTTTAACCTTCTACCCCAAACCTAAAACCCTTTTTCACATGCAAACATGGAAATAACCAACTAACCTTTTTATAGACGGTTGGTGTAGATCCTCCATTGCGCTTTATCTCCTTGCTTCTGCTGCTCCTTCCAAAAGGCGATCCTGCAATCAAGACAAAACTACGCATGCATGCTATTGTTCTACTAGAGGGTTAGAGATTAAGTATAAATCAAATAAAACATATAATACTCGTGCATTTGGGACGGGAAAAGTATCTTTTTATTAATCTCAAGATGAATCAACTTACAATGATTATAGAGACCGGCCATCGTTCCTTGATCCTGATCCTGGGCTCCTCCTCTTCTTTGTCCTCCAACTGCTTTGCTTGAATTCTGTTTAGGCTTAAGAAAATGCTAAAGGGTTGGGACAAATGGATTCGAAAATTGGGCAGAGTTTCTTTGCTATCTTTTTCCCTTCCAAATAGTACCCCTACCCCTTCTTTTATAGGCTAGAAGGAGCTAGGGTTTTGGACGAACTCTCGGCCATGCATGGTTGGGAGTTCCAGTTAACTGACCCAAATTTTTTTGTCCCGTCAGCAACTTTCCTGTTTTTGTGCTTTGTTAGGTAAACGCAGGTTGTAGTGGGCCAGCCAGCGTTCCAACGCGTGCAGTAGAAGGCCAGCAAGCGTTCCAACGCGCCCAGTAATGGGTTAGGGCACGGGTTGCTTAATTTAAGTGGTTTTTCAAGGTTTTACTCAGCATGGCTTTGGCAAGGAAGAGACATGAGTTGGCCTGATGCCAGGTAAGCCTGTGTGGTGCATTTTAGGGTTATAACACCCCTCCTCCAATAGAGTTAGAAGAAGCCCCTTCTTCTACTAAAACTACAACAAAGAAAGGGAAGAAGCTACACTTCTCCTCATCTCCTTCAGCAACTAACATCAAGGTCATAAGGCCTTTCACAAGATCATAATCTCTTAAAGAGGCTGTTGAAGAACAAGCCCTACCAAAAGTCTCTATCCTTTAGAAGAAGAAAGATAAGGGCCAAGGCATTGAAAAGCCTCTGGAGAAGAAAGAAGAAAATCCTTGTGTGGAGAAGAAAGAAGAAAATCCTTGTGTGGAGAAGAAAGAATAAATCCATGTACAGAAGAAGAACAATAAAGGGAAAGGAATCAAGAAGCATGTTGAGATAGAAAAAGTAATTCCTATGCAACAGGAAGATGAAACCATGAAAAATCCTGTTGAGATTGTTCACATCACTACTCCACCTAGTAGCTAGATGTTAAAAGATTAATCAGACAACTCAGGGATGCTAGGAAGGAGGTGGATCATTTGAAAGCAGAAGCCATGTCTGACAGGTTTAATATGAAAGAACGCATGGATGGCTACAACCACACTCTTGATATAGCAAGGTTTGTGGAAAGAAAGGCTCAGCCTCTCCATAGGCAGCTCAAAAACCTTTATAGACAGAACATAGACTTTCAATCTCAAAACAGAAAGCTCAAAGAAAAGCTGCAACATTTCCAAGATGAGATGGCTCAAAGAAACTTGGATGTGTTGATTGAAGCTGTTATTGAACAAGAGAAGCCAGCAGCCAAAGAAAGCATAGTTCCAGTGAAGAAGCCTACTACTGATAAAGGGAAGCATGTTGTTTTTCCAAAGGGAAGTCCTCCTTCCACAAGAAGAAGTGTTAGGTTGATGAAGTAATTGGTGAGAGGTGAATTTCATTTTTGAGGATGGCCCCTTTTTGAAAGAATATGTAATTAAGGAAATACTTCCTCTACCACCTATACAGGAAATTAAGCTTGAGGATGGCCCCTTTTGATGAAGCTTGCTACCAAATGACGCTACCAACATGTACCAGGAATATAGGGGGGCTGAATTATCATCTTAGTGAATCGTTGATGATGTGGAAGATAGACAAAGATAGCAGTTGATAGCATGATGACAATTACAAGCATCTAAAGGACACTTGGCACATATGGAGATGTGCATCAACAAAAGATCAAGTTAGTTCAAAGTTGGTTGGATTAGTGGCCAATATTTTCCCTTTTTATAGCATAGTTGTTAGTTTAAGTCGTTAGATGAAATAACTACTAGGAGATTTTCATGGGAGGAAGGCCAGCTCGCAACTCTAGTTGTTGCCTCCCTTTTTTGTTATAAATAGATAGATGAAATTCTTCAGTAGGTTCGAATGGTTGAGCTAGGCTCCCTTATACTATAATATTTTGATGAAGTTACTATGAACGGGTTATGTACTTGATTTGAGACATCTTGGTTAATAGAAATCAGCTTTCTTATTCCAGCTTATTTGCCTCATGTGGAAGTCTTCGTGCTTGAATGATTCACATGAATTGTTGTGGTGATATTATGATGTATGTTTGATTATAATATTATTATGATGTTTTTTTAGTGTCCTTAAACTTTGAACTCAATAAGATCTTATGTTAGAGTTTTTCTTCCTTAGGTTGTTTGCAGACCTGATGTTTACAACAACCTCTACATTCCTCTCACTAAAGTCTTCCCTCTGTTCACATTTACTCCCACTTACTGATTAAAGTTAGTCAAGACCTTGATTGCTTGTGCATGCTAGCCCAAATTTCTGAGTTAGAACATTATCATCTTGAGTCTTGTCCATTTGACCCCTTAAAAAACTCTTTTACATTTACATATAACCTGATGAGTACTGGGCTTGCCTTCCATGCAATATGAAGGTGATTCCTAGTTCTAACAGGGTGTATAAGCCTTGATTCTTGATGGTTGGCTTGACAATGACACAGGCAGTGAAAGATCTGATATACTTGATGACATCATGTTGAAGTTTTGGCCAATAAATGTTTTTATGAAGAACCACCACAATTTTCTCTACGCCAAAATGTCATGCCACCTGACTGTAGTGGGCTTCCCAAATCATCTTTGCATGCTCGCTTGTAGGAACAGAGAGATGGCCCAGGTCACATAAGAGTTTGTCCTGAATGTGAAAATCAGTGACAGTGGTGCCTGTACCCAAGAGATGATATGTGGTCGCGAAGTCCAAATCTTGTTGTTAAAGTTGGGGCCACTCCGATGCTTCATGTCCACAGGATTGGAGCATAGTGGTGAGTATAGTCGCAGGAGGTCGACTGAGGCAGTCATAGACATGAATGGAGATACACTTCTGATACTTGATGTTGATATGGAACTGTTGCAGGTAGGTGGACCACTTCTGATGGCGGTCATTCCACAATTTCCCCTGTGTCATCTATATGAATTGTAGAGTCTTGTGATCAGTGTGTATGATCGTCTCTTTCCCCATAATGTAATGTTTCCATTGATGAAAAGATTGTACAATGGAATACATTTACTTGTCATAGGTGGGGTATTTTCGTATAGTATCGAAGAGTGTCTCACTATGGTATTCCACATGATGCCCGTGTTGAGTGAGAATTGCGCCCACAACATAGTCAGACGCATCAATCTCAATATCGAATGGTTGTTGAAGATTGGGAAAGGAGAGTACTAGAGATGAGAACAAGCGATGTTTCAGATCATTGAATGCTCATTGTTGCTTCTTCCCCCACACAAAATTGTCCCTACCACCACCCTTGGACACCTAGCTGAGGGCCCATGCAATATGGGAGAATCCCAACACGAATTGTCAGTAGAAATTGGCTAGTCCCAAGAAGCTCTGGAGCTCGGTCAGTGTGGTTGAGGTTGGCCAGTCACATATGACTTGGATATTATCTATATCAACATGTACCCCATTCTCATCAACAATGTAACCTGATTATTAGACCCTGTCCATGCAAAAAGATCATTTTTCCAAGTTGGCATAAAGCTTGTGTTGTCACAGAGTGCTCAAAACCTGTTGAAAATGTCGCATGTGCTCCTCCCACATTCTGTTGAAGATGAGGATGTCATCCAAATATACTACCACAAAGGAGTTGGTGAATGGTCTCAATACATCATCCATTAACCTCATGAAAGTGGCTAGTGCATTTCTTAAGCCAAAGGGCATGACTAGCCATTCATAGAGACCTTATTTAGACTTGAAGGTTGTCTTCCAGACATTAGTTGGTTTGATGGGAACCTGGTGGTAGACAAACTTCAGGTCAATCTTGTTGAAGAACTTTCCCCCCTTGATTTGCTCAATAAGTTCATCAATCTCGGGAATGGGGTAGCAGTTCCTGACTGTGATTTTGTTTAACGATCTGTAATCAATGTAGATTCGCCAAGTCCCATCCTTCTCCTGCACCAGAACAATCAAGCTTTCACAAGAGGAGGATTTGGGTCTGATGTGCCCTTTTTGAAGAAGCTCTTGGATCTGACGCCTGATTTCTCCATTCTCCATCAGCGAGCACTGATATACTGGCCCATTAGGTAGAGGTGCGTCGGGGGTCAGATCAATTGGATGCTTGACTTGGCAGTGTGTCGGTACCCCTATAGGTGAGGCAAACATGTCTCTGTATTCTTCCACGATCCCGTCCACTTTCTTCTGCAGCAAAGAGAGGAGTTGTGTAGAGGCCATGGATGTGGCGGCGACCTTCTACTTACTGTGAGCACGGATCACAAAGAATATGAGATTCCCGGTCTATGAAATGACCTTACTGCATTTCTTAGCAGAGACTAAATAAATAATAGTAGGCGGTGCCACCTCTGGGATCTTGTACAATTGTCTACCCAAAGTAATAATAACATTGTGAGGTCTAGACTCATACATGGCATGACACTTCCACAAATATGGTTGTCTTAAAAGAACATCACAAACTTCAAGGGGAGAAATATCACACAATACCTCATATTTGAAAGGCTTTATGATGTAGGGAAGACGACATTGTTGACTGACACGGTGATCTCTTCCTTGACAAAGACAGCTAATGGTGTAGGGTTGTGGATGTGTTTTCATTGGAAGGTCCAGCCGCTTGATGACCTCTGCTGAAATCAGATTCTTTTGACTATCATTGTCGACAATGAAATGACTTGGAGCCCCCTTGACCCACATCTGCGAGTAAAAGAGGCATTCCCCTTCCTCTAGTTCTTATAGTTCACTTGGTCAGACTTTGGTGGTAGTGACCATGGTATTGGGTTCAACATCGATAATTCGTTTCCCTCCTTCAAGATTTTACTCAGAATTAGAGTCGGCCTCTGACTCGGAAGCCTTCAGTTCGACCACGAGGGACTTCTTGGAGCAAAATTTGTTGGTGTTGTGCCAAGGAATTTTATGGTACTCATACCATTTTACCGTGTCCTTCTTCGTCTTCTCGTTTCCCTTATTGTGTTGTGGCTTGGAAGGATTGTTCTGAGGCTGGCCATCTCGAATTGGTCCCTTTCTATGTGGGTTGGGGTTGCCTTTGCCCTGCTTCAGCTGTGAAGGGTTTGCATATACAAACTCTCGTCGTTTCTGCTTAAATTTTTCTTCGATCTTGACATTGTATCTATACGTCGTGCCCAATGAGGCGATGTCTAGGAACTCCATTTCTGTTTGAATGTATCTATGCAAAAAACTACAGTATTTGAGCACCAGATGACGCTCAAAATGTTTGATACCAAATTTGGTGTGTAGGGTGTTGTTATTGGATTAATTGGTAAATGCGGACATAAACAGATCTCCCTAGATCCCACTGGAAACTAGAACAAAATAGAACATAATATAAGACTTTCCCTAGGCTCTAATTATTGAGTTTACTAGTTAACAAAATATAGACAACATACTTTTTAAATGTCGTTTCCTCTTGCCATTTCCATACTAGATCCGTTCAAATTCTCCTGTGAAATTGAACCTGCAAGGGAACACAAGCCAACCAAAGTGAAAGTAACACAATATACTAAAAAAGAACCTATGTATGTGATCAAGGAATCATACAATAAAATAAGACTAGTTTTATGGGAAAGAAACATATTGTTGTATCATATTAAATAGGAAGTGGAGAATACAACCAAATATTTGATGTTGCAAGGTCCCCTTTCAATGGTCCTTTTCTCTAACATACACACCTTTACTCCAAATACTTTAAATGAAGAAGATCCACCATGTAGCTTGTAGAACTAAAGCAAATCTCTCAAGAAGTAGAACTCTCCACACAAATATTAGCCTATTCAACCTTAGAATTTTTTATGAAAGATTCCTCTTTATATAGTGTGAAAGAGATACGGATGAGGATATTATGATGATCCCACCAAATAAGAAAAGAGAGTAAGATCCAAACTATTCAGAGGCCACCTCACTTTCTAGAAGATCTCTTTTTAGAACATTCATGAAGTTTGTATTTTCCTTAGCTTTTAGCATCGTCGCACCCTAAATATATGGAAGCTTTTGGAGACATTGCAATCTATCTCTAGAGAAGGATGCGATGATCATGGATCGTCGCACCCCATGCATATTGTAGGGTGCAACGACCTTCTTTAATAAGTTTTTTGAGAAGGGAAATCAAATCACTTTTCTCATGGATAAAGACTCTTTTATCTTTTGAGGGAACATGAACACATGTTGTCAGTGGATCACTAGGGTGACCAAAATAATGTGTAACATAATGCCCCCCAAAGTATGAATTTGGAACTCATGACAGCTGAAATACTTTGTAGAATGTGTGTGTCGAACAAGGAACACACCGATCAGGAACCTGCAAACAATCAAGCATCTACATAATAATATACCATCGTCTGAGGTAGGCATTCCCATAATCATATTACAAAATGTCAAGTGATTCATGGACACTAAATATACACAGTAGATCCATGTCATTATGAATCAGCATAACCACCAAGAATACTCTATGGATCTATGTTCTAAAAGGACTCAAATTCAGACATAGCCACGAGACATACAAAGTGGATCTGCGTGTCAATAAAAACAATGAATACTCCGTCTCAACCTGGTTCATAATGATGAGATCCAGGGTCTTCATTTCCATCGTCCTTAACTACAAATCTAACCATGTGATTACAGGTGTCGAAGTCGAACATGGTAGAAACCACTTGATTACCGGTCATTAATTAAAATTGTTAACAAGTGTGAGGGAAATCACCATTGATGTCAATGATTCCCAAGGTACCCTAGTACAATCCAACGAATGTGAATAAATGAGTTGAAGTCGAACACTCGATGGAATCTTCCAATTAGGAGTCAATGATGTGAACCCATTGTTGAAAGTGAAGAAACCTCTAAGGTACTGAATGATTTATAAGTCTTTTTCATGGATAATGAGTTGAAGTCGACAGGAAAAGACTCATCACAGGAGGGCCTTGACGTATCCCCCATCAATGAGAAAAAGTATGTAACGGATTTGAGATAGATCATAGTATTAAGTGATTTGAAACTGACATGGGGAAGGCCGACATGGAGAAGATTTATAACTGCAGATGGCCAAATCAATAGAAGGCACGTTTAGGTTGGACTTCTCTTGAACATATGAATGACATGATAATGGTATTGGCAGCATCGACTCAAGGAGGACCCAACATATGAATTTGTGGATGGTCAAATGAGATACAAATGGATTTCCCAACCTGAATACAATGATGAAGGGGGATTTCATGTTCAAGAGTGACTATTATTGCCACTAACATAAATACAGAGACACATTTCTTTCCCAATTTTCCCCCACCATTCCTTGCGAGTACCTCTTTATTTTTACTCAATCTTGAGGAGGATAGCATATGCTTTTTTATGTAAGCTCATCCTTCAGACGAGTCCCTCGGAGTATGTTTAACGAACCCTAAGAAGGAGTGGTTTGATCCCATATGGGTCTTTCGATGTTTGTTTAACGAGTCCAATTAGAGAAAACTCAGGGTTTTTTCAATTTTAGAGAGTCTGAAAAACACTTAAAGAGAACTCCATCAGGTCCTTTTTTGTAAATTAATCTAATGATACTGCAAAAGTGATAACCTACCACTCATCATATTTTTTCTTCAAATACTTTTATGAGCGTGAAAAGAACAAGGTTGCTCAACAATCTTTTAATTTTTAAGGAGCGTGAAAAGAGTTTAAAGGATACTCCATAGGTTTCATTTTTCATGTCACCATTATGAGTTCGAAAAAATGACAAAAGACTACTTGATTACATTCTCATGGTTTCATGAGCGTGAGAAAGAATTAAGACTCTGCTCAAAGTTTTTCCTGAAAAACCCTAAAAGGATTTGTACATGTGACAAATATATAAAAACAAACCAAAAAAAAATGGACCCTTGTTCCAACGTTTCACCTCAAGACTTTTCCATCTACAAAAATCAACCACTTGTAAAGTTGTTAAGACTTTAAGGCTTGGATGAAGCATAAAAAATAATATAATATACTAATGAAAAGTAATAAAAATCAATAAAATAGGTCGAAAAATCACAATTCACTATTTCATTTGTAACTTCACCCAAACATTGCTCCAAACCCCTTTTTTACCTTGATTTTCAACTATGTATTGTGGAGTGAACGACTGATCATTTCACGAATCTTCTCTACAAAAAAGATAATCTCCATCTCCTTCATCTTTTCATGGATTAAAAATTGATTTTCATTGGTTAAAAATGTGCTTTTGGGTTGATTTTTTGAGGTTACCCATGCGTTGAGGTCATCGTAGGTGCCCTATATCAGGAACTAGGATCATCTAGGATCGTCATAGTCGACCCTAAATATAGGGTGTGACGATGCCACACTGTGCAAATGCACAGGCTTGCGACAACCACAACCCATAATTTTTAAAAGATGAATCCAACAAGAAAAAACCTCTAGGAAAGAAAAATTGATTCTAATCTCTTTTTATAGTTCCTTGGCAAGTCTTCCATGGTCAAAATGTTGGAATGACATGAACGAGAGCATGAAGAAAAATATTACTTCGTCAGGAATGACCGACTAACGGTTATGGCCTTTCGGCAGTGTGGGTTGTTGAAATTCTTCAAGATTCAGAGCATGAGGGCCTAGCTGAGACTACTTGAGTACTTAGTTCACATGTGGGATTTGAACGAGCAAGATTTTCATGTGGGTGCCCACATAATCACCATAGATATTGAGGATATATACTTCCTAACAAGATTTTCTTTCCATGGTTCATGAGTGACACTTACAGGTAGCAAGGGTGGCGGTGAGTCTATGAACCACTATATCAGTCAACATTGTGTGCCAGGTAACCAGAAACATAGCGGGAAGGTCACTATCAGGGATTTATGAGACTTGCCTCTATGGACTATCCTCTATACTATCACGTGCATGGTAGGGAGTGCATCTCCCCACATGGCTCTGCAGAGCCATTTTCAGTATGCATTGGAGTGCATGGAGCCCCGAGTCTTCAACTGGTGCGAAGGGGTCCTTAAAAGTATGAAGAAACAACTAACCAAGTGTAGAAGTGGTGAGTTGAAACAATTTGGATATGGGTCTATTTTGGTATCCTTCTTCCTAAAGAGGGTCCCCATTTTAGGCTTCCAGGTAGAGTGGGGTATACCTACCCCACAGGATCCGAGGATGAAGAGGTGGGTAGACGTCATGGCCCAACATGGAGGCGATCACATCGTCAGTTATAACGATGTCTTCTTTGAGTGTTGAGGACTCAAATGCTCATGGTCGATGATTATGCCTACGCCAGGTTAGATTTTCGTGGAGATCCGGACCTAGCTCTTCCCGAAGGTTCCCAATGGGGGGACATAGGTAAGAAGGAAATTTTGTTTATATAATTTTTTTGTTATTTTTAATGATATAAAATGTTTTTTTATGTTGTTTATCCGATGACTAATAGAGTGCTCTTCAATGATGCAGATGTGGGACCTTATCATACTCTAGTTTCATCCCCTATCCAGACGCAAGGGAGAGAGGTACCGTAGTAGGAGTAGTTGCTACTGATATAGAGGCCATAGAACAAAATCTAGAGGGACTCACAATGAATGTCTCTGATGCCAAAATAGATGAGATTTCTAGGCATTATCAACACCACACAATGGACGTGTCTGCATCCATCGGTCGAATTCTTTGTAGAGTAGCAAGGGAAGTCACCTATTATAGAGAGAAACATCCTTGATGCTCTATTGTATATGAAGCCATGTGCTTCACATTTTTGATATTTTGGTCTTCGGACAAAACCACTTTTTGTAAAATTTTATCGTTATTAATACGAGGTTCCTACCGGCTTACTTGTTTTATGTACAAAGTGTGATTGGATTTTATAAATGTCTCAAATTTTTGTCTAACACATAATTAACCAATGCATCTGTTAATGTATTTAGACATCTAGGAATGTGTTGATATTCTACGTAATCAAAATGACGTTCCAAGAGGCGGATTCGTAAATATACCCTTAAGAATGTAGGACTTCAGATAGAATAAAATTACTCAACTATAGTACCACTAACTGTGAATCAAGTCATACAACAATATGACAGATTCCAAGTGAAACAACGTTGGTTGATAACTCAATAAATGCACTGTATTATGTGATGTTGTTAGTTGCACGCCCAAGAAAAACACCATGTAGACTAATCAATTCATCTGTAGGTGCATAGATTGCCCAAGCAATAGATGCTAAATTTTGAGTACTGCAACTAGCTCCATCAATGAAGCCAATGTAGGGTAGTGAAGACACGGACATATGGAAACCAAGAACAATGCAAGGTAAGCAGTCGAAAAGAGGAACCAAACAACTAAAAAGAACACAAGAGTATGATACACTAAAAATACACAGCACTCATGCAAAAATGATTTAAGCATAGTACTTCTTCAAGTAAAGCCCATTTTTGGGTTCACTCAAAGGGACTCCATCATAATCTACCAACTCATAAGATCCTTTATCCAACACTCGTTTCACAATATAAGGACCCTGCCACATGGGCTCGAATTTACCGACCCCTAGAAAATCACGATATTGCTCGTAAAGAAGAACTAGATATCCTTCAGAAAAAACATGTGGCTTGACATGCATGTCATATTGGGCTTTAACACGTTTTTTTCTAAGTTTCAATAACTAAGGCAGCATCATGATAAGTTTTGTCTAATTGCATCAATTACAAAAGATGCTCCTCTTCAGCAGAGGTGTTAGGGAGAAGTTTGACGACTAGTTTCAAAGATGGGATCTCACATTCAATCGAAAAAATTTCTTTGATACCATATACTAACTGGAAAGGTATGAATCCCATGGAAGACTTAACGGATGTCTGATAGGCCCATAATGTTGAGAACAACATCATGTACAAATGTGACTTATGAATTCCTACCATCTGTCGAAGCATAGTAGTGAGAAATTTGTTAATTGCTTCAACCTAACCATTGGCCTCAGAATAATAGGGGGTTGAGTTTTCATGGAGGAGACCCAACTTCTTAGTAAGTTGAGACATCAGGAAATTATGAAAATGACTACCGTGATCAGTAATGATGGATTGAGGGACACCAAATCTAGTAATGATATGATTGAATATGAATAATCCTGCAGTTTTCCCGGTATTATCAAATGTAGGCATCGTCTCGACCCATTCAGTGAAATAATCCACAACTACAATAATGTATCCATGCCCCCCGACTGAGTGAGGGTTACATGTCATGAATTCAATGCCCCATTTGGAGAATGGACCAACGAAAACTACAGGGTGAAGAGAAGCAGGGTGAGATCGGAACTTATTGTTGTAGGTTTGACAAGCGTGGCATTTATGGAAAACAATAATGAAATCCTTAAACAATGAAGGCCAAAAATAGCCAACTCGTAAGATATTTTGGGCAGTGGCATACCCAGACATATGACCACCACATGCTCTAGAGTGACAGTCATTCAAATCTTTCTCAGCTTCATCGTAGGTGAGACATCGTCAAAATATGGAATCAATACCATGGTGGTAAAGGGTATCATCAAGGATGATGTATTGACGAGCTTGATACCATATATGATGATGATCGATACTAGAAATATCAGGCCGAAAAGTTTGGTTCTGGAGATAGATAATAATATCATCGTACCATATGTCATCAAAACAGATCAGAAAGAGGGATTCTTCAAGTAAGGAATCCGCTACCACATTTTATGTCTTAGGAGAGCGAAGGCCACATATCAATTTGGCAAAAACCAGAGACTTCTTTTACTTGGCGCATTCAAACTCCAAGTCAAACTCCTAGAGAATGACTATCCATTTAGAGTACTTTCCCCCCAACAATTGTCGAGTAAGGATATGTTGCATGGGGTTGCAATCGGAAATGATTGTGGTTCTGTGTAATAAGAAGTATGAAGAAAACATTGAACAAATTGCACAGTTGTCAGGACCAGTTTCTCCACATGTAAATATTTGGTTTTGGTAGTCGTGAGACTCCGACTCAAATAGTATATCACATGTTCATTGTGTGAATCATTCATTTGGACTAATACCATAGCAATGGTAGAGTCTGAAGCAGCTAAGTACATGAAATAATCTCGACTATAGTCAAGGGGAAACAACATTGGTGTATGGGTTAAGGCGAGTTTCAAAGCCTCAAAAGCTTTGTCTGTAGTATCATCCCATACAAAATCATAACCTTTCTTAAGGAGTTGAGTGAATCCTTTCGTTAATTCAAGGTAACTAGGGATGAATCGACGTAAAATGTTTGCCTTCCCTTGCAAACTTGTGAGTTGGCGTAGCATGGAAGGAGGAGGTAGATTAAGAATAGCCTCAACCTTCAAGGGGTCTACCCAGATCCCATGTATAGACACAATAAAACCAAGAAGTTGACCAAATTACACACAAAAAACACATTTGTGTGGATTCAAACGTATGTGATAATAACGATAGCATAGGAAAATGGCCCGTAAATGCATCAGGTGATCTTGACGACGCATGGAATGCGTCGGTAGATCGTCTAGATAGGGTTGTACGATGTGCTTAATATCATGAAAAGTGTAATACATAGCGCACTGAAAAGTTGCACTAGCATTTTTTAGACCAAAAGGTAATTTCCGATAGGCGAAGGTTCCCCAAGGGAAAATAAAGCAGTCTTATGTTGATCTGCTGGTAAAATATTGATTTGATTATAGCTGGAGAAACCGTCCATCAAGGAGAATATTTTACTCCTGGCACAGTCGTCAACGATTTGTTCAACGAAAGGGGTTGGATAATTGTCCTTAGGACAAGATTTATTTATATCCCTATAATCTACACAAACACAGATCGTTCCTTGTTTCTTGTTTACTAGAACAACATTAGATACCCAACCAGTCAAATCTACGGGATAGACAAAGACAACTTTAAGAAGTTTTTCAAATTCAAGCTTGATAGCAGCAGCTTTACATGGAATTATTGGGTGAAGTCTTTGTTGAACGGGTTTAGCATCCAGATAAGTCTTAACCTCATGCACAACAATATCAAGATCAATACCTGTCATTTCTTCATAAATCCAGGCAAAAACGTCACAGAATTCTTGAAAAAGGGATTTATAAGTGTGAACCTCATTAGTAGAACATGAGACATAGACATGAACATTTTCCACGACT
>ML836224.1:54811-66152 GCA_009831015.1 Picea engelmannii
CCCCCCCTCTCATTAAATTCCGGATGGTGAGGGGGGGTCCGGAATTTTTAAGGGTCGTTTGATTAAATGACGTGAGTTTGGATGGGGGGTGTGATGTGTGAAGGTGCATGGAGGTAGATGTGAGCAGGAGTGAGGTATGAGGGTGAGGTAGACTTAGGATAGCATAGGTTAGTTTTAAGTTTTGTTTTTTGTTTTCTTTTTTTAATATTATTACATTTTTGTTTCACGTTTTTGTTTTATGTTAATGTGTTTTGTTTTTGTTTTAATCTTATTATATGTTTTGTATATTATATTTTATATTTTATGTTATGTATTACGTTTTTTTTTTTGTGTTTTTTAATTTTGTTTTATTATGTGTATTTATTTTATATGTTTTATTATTTTGTGTTTAATATATAATTTGTTTATTATGTTTTGTTTGTTTTAAAAAAAATTTAATATTTTGTTTTATATAATTTTTTTTTTATATATTATTTAATGTTTTATATTTTTTTTGTGCTTTATTTTATTAATTTGTGTTAATTAATCTAAATACTAACTAGTTACTAACCTAGATTTTTAACTTAATTAATAATTAATTAATTATTAACTAGTTATTTATTAATTAGTTTAACCTATCCTAACTATACTAACATTACTTATTTAATTTAACTAACTTTATTGTTATTTTTGTTCATCCTAAGTATGATTATTCATGGATGGGTGACGGGCGAGAGGAAGTCAATGGGGGCAACAGGACAAGGGAGTGAGGGAACAACATAAATGAAAGATGCAGCAGGGTGATGGGGGATCAATCGAAAAGAATGGAGGGAAGAAAACGGGATCAACCGAGCCAGACTTCGTCATCACGAGAAAAACGCCAAATCAACAGTCGAAGAATCGAGTTGCCTATAATTATAGGACCCCAACATAGTGTTCAAGAGTCATACCTACCTGTAACCCTAATTGTAATGTAAAGGGTAAAGGTCGGCCCCACCTTAATGTGATTAATAATAAATGTAAAAGATAATTAATATGGTTAATATTAATTATATTATAATCCAGTGAGGTCGACCTTTTTGTGCCAATAGACACTTATGTTGATAGTTTCAGTCTAGTATAAGTAAAGGTAAATTCCCCATTGAGGAATCATATCTTTCATGTGAGTTTGGAAATTTCAGCAAGCACACCTTCTTTGCAAAAGTACGCACCTCTCTTGGGCACCAGTATTCTAGGGCTCGAGCACCCTCTTGTGTGCTAGGTTTTCTTGGTGGTGAAGGTATTTCTCTTGAAGAATATAGCAAAGGATTTGGTTGGGTTTTCTTCCCTTGTTGAGAAGGGTTTCCCAGGATACTTCTTGTGTTCTTGTGCATGGTGCTTCTTCTTGTGATATTGGTTGCTACAACATTAATGGTTTAAGTAAAATGCTAAAATGGAATGAACTTCATGCTTAAGCCTGGGTTATTGAAAAATCTACATGATGAACCTGTCATATTTGAAGTAGCACAAGAAATGCTAGTGTCTACTAAGGATGTGCCCTCCTCCTCAAGTGCTCCCTCCTCAACGAAAATACACTCACACACAAATGATGATTCTCCAAGCCTCCTATCACTCTCCATGAATGGAGGCTCCCAAGATCTCCTCACCAAATGCTTCCATCCTCATCTCTTTTCTCTTCTCCCAACTCTCTTATTGAACAAATGAAGGAATTAGCCTTTATTTGACCCTTGCGCCCCTCTTGAACCATCCATAAGGAAACCTAAAAGATGAATGACTAGGATCACACCAAGCCATCTCTAATCAAAGGTTAAAATATCTATAAAAGAATCTCACCTCTAAACCCACTTTGGGTTAAGTTCCCTAAGTTTACTTTATGCCTCCCAATTCACCCACAAAGTGAATTAATAGTCACTTTAGTCTAAAAGTGACAAATTTCACTTTTGACTTAAATCTCTTAAGTCAAAGTGAAACTAGACATAAAGTATAAGGTAAAATGGTACACAATTTCCCTCTTGTGGTTAGAGAGACAAAATCACAAGGGGGGCACTTTCCAAGGTACCCAAATCTCAACACTCCCTCTTGCCGAGGAACATGTCATTCACCCCTCCAATCTCATCCCTGCAATGGACATGGTTGCCTGCTAGAAAGTACTCGGTGAGTATGGATGTACCTTGATCATAAAAAGTGGTCTTTAACAGAGAACTACTCGACCTTCCTAATATCTAGATGGAAGTGCATCTCCACCTATCCAAGATCACCTAGATCTTGGCATCACACCAAATATCTCAACCTTGGAATCTCACCAAGGATTTCTACCTCTTAGCATCTCACCAAAGGTCACTTCCCTTGGCATCTCACCAAGAGTCTATCTCTTAGCATCTCACCAAGAGTATCATCTCTTGGAATCTCACCAAGAGTCTCATCTCTTGGAATCTCACCAAGAGTATCTAGATCTTGGCATCTTACCAAGATCCTCAACTTGGCCTCTCACCAAGTGACTTCTACTTGAAATGGAAACTGAACTTGATATGCTCATCTCCATATCCAAGTAAGGCTCAAGCCTCTCTGGCGCCCTACTCACACTCATCAATCTATGATGCTTTGAATCGTCTACACCAACTATCTGTTTGCTCGACAACTCTATAACTGAAGTTGTCTCGGGTGGACCAGTCACCCCTGAATGTGGTGTCCTCTAATGTTGAGTCTCAACTTCCTCTGAATCAATACTCTGATTCAATGGGACCTCCTCAACTATGTCTTCCCACCAACCTTCGTATGGTGTATCAACTGAAAAACAACAACTAACAAAATCACACTCCCTCGCAAACTGAGTAGTGAACTCCTCCTCATGTGTTGTCGTTGCAGTACCATCCTGCTGCTTCTTCTTCTTCTTGGGACACTGTCCAACATAGTGCCCCATCTCTCCAAAATAAAATCATATGTTGGGGACCTAACCCCTCACGTAGGTAGAATAATATATTTCCATGTAATAAAGTTCAATATTAATAAGGCCTAGCAATAAGGAAGAATAAGTCAAATGCAAGAAGACCTAATAGAATGTTTCACTTCTAGAAGGATCTTCCTCTAGATTTTTCTTTTGGATAGACATATTTAGTATAAATAGGATTAGAGGGTATGAGAAGTTTTGTCTTGGATATTATTGTAATAGATCTCTACTCTACTAGAGGGTTCCCCCTCAAAGAGGCAAGTGAACATTGCTCTCAGTAATCAAAGTGCTCTTTCTGGTGTTATTTTGGAATTATTCTGGTATTATTATGGTGTTGTTATGGTTATATTATTGTTTATCTACCATTTCTAGCTAATTATTTATGTTTTGCATACTATTTTATATATGGAATATTACAAGTGGTATCAGAGCACCTTCCTTGGCAGAAAATTATGGGTTAAATTTTCTTTTTCAGGATAGAGACGTATTCTGACATCTTAAAACAACAGAGATCTGTCCTTACGTGCATAAACCCACATTCGAGGATTCATACACGTAGGAAATACAAGTGGTACTTAAGCTCACATATGTTGTCCACCCTTGTAACCCCTGTTGGTACCCCTTCGAGTGGTAGTGCATCAGATAACACCTGTATACGGATCGGCCTAGATCTCCTAAATCCCTCCATAGTTAAATCGATTAGTCTCCTAACTACTATAGTGCCACTGAGAACAACACTCGGGAAGATACTCTCTAGTACCTGGGTAGTCGGGTAGTATGACTAAGGGCACAATCTAGCATCCTTAGTTGGTGCCCTGAGATATTGGGCTGAGTACTACTGTTGGACCATGGACGTATATCAAAGACCTATAGCACAAGGCAAACCCTTGTATGTAGAAACCTTGAATACCCTAACCCTTGGTACAGAAACAAAAACAGAATAGACAAGATCTATTGTAACGCAACTGTGTCTCCTGCATTCGGGTTACAAAATTACTAAACATTTCTTCCTGTTAAGCATTTGGGCATTTCGTCACTGCAGTATTCTTCAAATCGGAGTATAACTCCATAGGAGTAAAAAGAAAAAGAAAAAGTTTGGATTCTGTTGGCACCATTATTTGAGACCTATCTCGTTGGATTCCTCTCTTCTCCCTCATCGCAGTCATACCTATCATTTTTCAACAACAAAAAAATCTCATGGACCCAACCCCCTTCCAACACCTTTATTTGGGCTTTACCCCATTGGATACCCCTCATCACCCTGATAATTATTATACACTTCAACCATAACCCATTTTTTGTTTGGTCCCACCCACCCCTTGTCATTTTCCCTCTTCATCATGGCCCACACCTGTAGCCAAGACTTGGAAGCTCACTTCAATTCCTTGTACTCTAATTTGACAGAAACCCAACAAGAAGTGAGACAACTCAGTGCCAATGTTGCCACCATCAATAAAAACATGCATTCCTCCATCGATGCCAAAATGGAGGACATCAAACAGGACCTCGCTACCCAACTTGAATCCTTCAATACCCAGTTTTCCTCCTTCACTACGATGATTTGCGCCAAGCTGCATATCCTTGCAGATCTTCTCTCATCTGACCCACCTTTGCAACTCGAAGGTGAAACTTCCTCTCATTCCTAGAATTTTCAGCCTCATCACTTTCAACATGACCTACGCCTTTCGTGTGTGGATGTGACCAAATTTGATGGCTCGGATCCCACTGGATGGGTAAATCAAATGGAACATTAATTCTCTTTGTGTAACACCCTACTTCCCCCAGTCTATAAAAATAACTATATTGACGAAGAACTATGGCAAACTCAAAGGTGTGAATGTTTGATTTGATGGACCTTTGTGTAAAAGGTCGATGAATGTAAATTATGTTATGAATATGTGTTGCATGACTACAAGGAGGGGGATGTGCTAAAAGAGACCATGATGGATAATGAAGGGTGGTGGAAGGGACCTGGAATGGTTGGGTTAACTTCCACCGAACTAGTACCATACTGGTTTTTACTTGCTCAAAGACCAAGGCAACTCTCTGACCCTGGAATGAATTTCCCATTAGGATGGTAGGTGGGGAGGCTCCTCAAGACTTAATGAGGGGATGGGGTGAACTGCCCATCCGTAAAATCTCTCAGACCTGACCACGGACGAGGGAATTTGTGCCACACGCAATCTTCCAGAGAAGGGAAAGAAAAAAAGTGTGGGAAGGGTAGAGAAAGGAGAGCGCGCACGACAGGGATCACAGAAGAGAACCGCAAAACCCTGGAACCATAGGGAGTTTTGAACATAGGAAAAGGAAAGTAACCTTCATCCTTGACTTCCGTTGAGTTGGAAGTAAGAGATTGAATCTTAGAGCATCGTGGTCTAGCTCGGGCATGGCTAGTGGTAAATCTGTTTGGAGTCACTGATCCTACAGTTGGGTGGAAATGGGCACCCCTCTCAGTAGTTGCATCACGCCTTGTGGTTCTGATAAGTGTTTTGTGACTTATATTTTGGATTGAATATCATGGATGAATGTGTATACCTATATACCATAGTTTATGTCTGTGTAAATTAGTTAATTTCAAAGTATGTGCCCATCCTGCCGAGAATAGACCCATCTAGTTGACCTTCACAATATTCTAGGATGGCTCCTTGAGAGCACCTTTCCTCGGGAATCGCCTCATAACTTCAAAACCATACTGAGCCTTTACCCAGAAACCCGACTAAAATCAGGGATAATTGCCCAAGAACCATCTGAAGGTTCATGGGATCTGGGTCTGGAAAACTTGTGCAAGAAAGAGTAGTTCTCTAAGGTTTCGGAGTTGTGAGAGTCTGAAGCTTCGAAAGGTTGAATTTCATGACCCAATTTCAGAAAGGATAGCGAATCCAATTATCGAAAGGGAGTATCCCTTCATTTGGTAGATTAACGGATGATATCCTTTCAGAAATACCCCAGGTCTGTCAGGACCAATGGATCTAGAGAAGGAGCACGAGTGTTAACGCCTTGACCCCTTCAGCCTTTGCAAGTAGCAGTGGAACTAGGACCGTAGATCCCAGGATCCCTCGGGAGCTATCTAGGTTGTCGATCTTAACCCAAAGGTAGATGGGAGGATGGACTCGTCATAGTCCTGAAAGTCTTGATTTAATCAGGACCATCCATTCAGCAGGGATGCCTGGCATTCGAGTGGCATTTCGCTGACTTGCGAATTGGAGTGGTCAAAGGGTAGGACCACACAAAATCACGATTTGTGAATTCACGACGTAATCGTGGTCGTTGATCCAGGAGTGATATGGATCATCAATTTAACATGAATAAGTTTCGGTGTTTCGGCATCTGGGAGACCAAAGGGCAGGATCTCTTGATTTTGCAAGTCACGAAATCCCGGCATACGAAACCCCAACGCACTCGGTGGGTTGGCCCTAGGTCACAGGACAGGGTCATGTGGTAGAAGGAGGAGGTAGGCACTAGTAGTTGGCTAAGAGTCTAACTCGAGGATCAATATTTCGGGACCCGAGAATTCGAAGAAATGAGAAGTCAAGGGATGTGAAGTCCTGAAAATGCGAAACATGAAATAACTTATGGTTGTAGTTTGTGGTCACAACGTCATGGTCGTGTGGAGGAGGGTCACGTCATGATCATAGGTGAGATGGCTAGCACGCTCTAGGCCCCTTAATCGCTTTCGGGATTGAAGGAGATGAAGAGGTTGGGACGCCTTGGATCGGGAGCCCCGATGTTGTGAAATGCGATGATCCTTTTAAAATAAGCCTATGGTCGTGGATCTCGATCACAAGGTGGAGGATGAGGAATGAGCTAGCCTACGCTAGGCCCCTGTAGGAATTTGGGAATTATGTCCTTTGAGAAAAAGGCAAAAATTTTGTTATGCCGTCAGGGGTGTGTGACACTTTGTATGGCATTGCAGATGAGTTGGCCAAACTCTGGTATGGTGTTCTCCATCTAGATCAAGAACATTGGCAATGGTGGCAATGGAGTAAAAATTCTTGCCAAGGGTATGTGGCTTGGACACAATTTGTGGCAGATCTTTATGAACGCTTTGACACTGACACCAACAATTTAGGTCATTTGACAAAGTTGAAACAATCTGGCTCAATGGAAGAATTTATAGCCTCTTTTGAGTGATTGTCTTTCCATACAGAGGGCATGTGTGATGCTTTTTTCTGAGAATGTTTTATCAGTGGCCTCAAGGATGATATTTGTGCCCATGTCCACATGGTTCGGCCTTAGAGTTCGATGGATGCTACTAAAAGAGCTAAGGAATCACAACAGGTTGTCTCTTCTCAAAATTGAAAACCTTCATTTATTCCTCGCACTAAACCATTCACTCCCACTCATCCTTCTACTCCACTAAATATCCATAAATTGACCAGGGTAGAAATGGTTGAACACAAACTCAAAGGCCTTTGTCATAATTGTGATGACAAATATTTTCATGGGCACAAGTGTAAGGAACAAAATATTTTTATGGCCATATCAGAGGATGTTTCAGAAGACGATGTTGAGGCTCCCCTTGTGGTTGCATCACCTCAACCCACTGACCTGACCCCTCCCTCTGACCCTCCCGAAGTTGAACCGATAATTTCCCTGAATGATCTCACTAGCTTCTCCACTCTCCATACCCTCAAGTTAATTGGTTACATTAAGCATAGGAAGGTCATAATTCTTATTGATAGTGGAAGCACCCATAATTTTATTCATCGTTGCATTTCCCAAGAAACTAATTGCTATATTTGTGTCGTCAATAATTTTCAAATCATGATTTACAATGGAGGGTCCATGAAATGTGGCGGGAATTGTGAAAATGTGCATCTCCAAATTGGTCAGTACCACATGAAATATCATATGTTTTCTATCGACATGGGCAGTTGTGACATTGTGTTGGGTGCAGAATGGATAAGGACTTTGGATCCCATTCACATGGATTTAAACGAATTAATCATGCAATTCGACTAGGAGGGCCAACAATATAAGTTCCAAGGCATCCATATCAGTTCCCCAGAGATCATCAGTTCCCATCGCATGGAAAAGATGCTAAAAAAAGGTCATTCTGGAATTATTGCACAACTCCATACCATTCAAGCCACTGAGACACCCTTTGTGTCGCGGGACCTCCAATCCATCCTCTCTAAACATCAAGTTTCTTTTTCCACTCCCTAGGGACTCCCTCCTTGTCGTGGTGTTCATGATCATTCCATTCTCCTTGTCCCTGACATCCTTCCTCCCAATAGTTGTCCCTATCGTCATCCCTTTTCCCCAAAAAATGAAATTGAGAAAATTGTTCAAGAATTTCTCAAAGTAAGTGTTCTCCATCCTAGTACAAGTTCCTAATATTCTCCTATGGTCATGGTCCTTAAGAAAGAATGTTCTTGGTGCATTTTTCCTGAATTCTGCGCCCTCAACAAACTCACTATTAAAGACAAATTTCCCATTCATGGCATTGATGACCTCTTGTATGAATTAAGTGGTGTCCAGTTCTTTACTAAACTTGATCTTTGTTCTGGCTACCACCAAATAGGTATGAACGAGGAAAACATTGCTAAGACTACATTTTGAACTCATGAGGTCCACTATGAGTTTTTGGTCATGCCCTTTGGCTTGTGTAATGCTCCATCCACTTTCCAAAACCTCATGAATCATGCCTTCGGTCCTTTTCTCCATCATTTTTTCTTTGTTTTCTTTTATGATATCCTCATCTATAGTAAAACCTGGACAACCCATCTTGCTCATGTGGATCGAGTTCTCCATCTACTCTCTCAGCACCAAATTTTCCTCAAGCAATCTAAATGTGCTTTTGGCGCCTCGGAAGTCAAGTACTTGGGTCATCTTGTTGACAAGGCTAGTGTCAGGGTGGATCCTAAAAATATTGAAGCTATGCAGGATTGGCCTCACCCAAAGAGCATCAACAACTTGTGTGGATTCATGTGTTTAACATGTTATTATCACAATTCTTTTAATAATTATGGAAAGATTGTGGCCCATCTCACTCCTCTCCTTAAAAAGAATTCTTTCACTTCAACTCTCATAGCTGCTCAGGCCTTTCAAACCTTGAAGATGACCATGTGCACCACTCCACTCCTGACCCTTCCTGATTTCACATATACCTTTATCCTGGAATGTGATGCTTCCAGGAAAGGAATTGAAGCATTCCTTATGCAATAGGGTCGACCTTTTGCCTTTACCAACAAACAACTGTCCGAGCGAAATTCGGGCAAATCAATCTATGAAAAGGAAATGTTGGCTATTCTGCATGCAATGGATCTTTGGCGCCCTTATCTATTGGGGACACGCTTCCAAATTAAGACAAATCATCAAAGACTCAAGTATTTTCTGGAACAATGCCTTTCCTCCCCAGAGCAACAAAAATGGGTGACTAAGCTCTTTGGATATGATTATGAGATCATTTACAAAAAAGGTAAAGAGAATGTGGTTGTTGATGCACTTTCTAGAAAATATGAAGATGAAGGGTCCCTTTTTTTCCCTCTCCTTCATTGTACCATATTGGCTCCAAGTTGTTCGCCAGGAATGGTAACACGATCCCAAAATTTTGCATCTGATACAATGATACAATAATTGCATGCCAATTATCCCATTTCCCCAGGGTACTCTAGGCACAATGATGAGTTTCGATACAAGGTCGTTTCTATTTAAGTATACAATCAAAAATTAAATCCACGGTACTTTCTGAGCATCATGCTACACCCATTGTTGGGCACTCAAGGTTTACCAAAAACTATGACCAGGTCAAATGCTCTTTTTTCTAGGATGGTATGAAACAGGACGTTCATAATTTTGTGGCAGAATGCGATGTTTGTCAACACAACAAGGGCGAAATAGTCAAATCTACTAGCACACTACAGCTGCTTCATATTCCACCGATTATTTGGAGGGATGCAACATGGTCTCTCACCACATAACAAATATTCATCTTCGCCTTGGTGTTCTTCTTCCTGAAATTTGCATCCAACAAGGGATATGGATCATGTGCAGGAGAAATCATCACGAGAGCTTGAACTATATCGCATAGTTCAAGATCCTCCAAGAAAAATGTGATCTTGGTCTTCCAAGGGGACTAGTTGCTAGCTTCGTCTAGCCTATATCCTCTTCTGTCATCTGAGACACGACATGGATGTCCACTAAAACTCACACTGATGCTACACACTGCAAAATAGTACATCCTCACTCCTGTCAACATAGGTGTGAAAAGAGGATGTCCAAACTCAGCATCACTCCTATCAACAAAGGTGTGAAAAGAGGCTGTCCAAAATCAGCCTCACTCCTATCAACACAGGTGTGAAAAGAGGTTATCCAAAAATGTCCAAAGCAATCCCATAAAATTGCCTATTGAATGCTCTACAAATCAACAAAACTTGGTGAGACGAACAAAGTTCGTCACGCACAAATAATCCAAAATATATGCAATATAGTACAATCAAATCCACACACACACACACACACACACACACACACACATATATATATAAGAATGAATAGTAAGATGATTAAAAATGAGAATGAGGGCTCATTTAGATACCCACGTAGGGGTGCCCTTCCTATGGATTGACTCTAATTTATCTCACATATTCCAATTCTCAAAAATTCCAAGACAACTTCTGACTACATCATTTCCAATCAATCAACTCTCTTCCCCCTCAACCTACACAATCTAAGAAATGGAATCCCCTTCTCTACTAAATAATCCCTCGGGCTATCTCGCTTCCTTTCAGGGCTCCAACATAGGTTGTCTAGGAAATCTCCATGCTAGTAAAAACGAAAATTTCACCTATAATTAATTTCCTTTTTTATCTCAACAAACACCCATTAACTTACTCATTTTTTTTTCCTCATAATATCATAGCTATAATTCTTAATAATGTTATGGCTATAAAACTATGGTAGCTTAAGCTCAAATTTGAAAACTCAAGGAAGAAAAATGAAGAATGATGGACAAGAACCCCTTTGCATGCCAAAAATCATAGAATATATTTGCATTTAAGAGATACCACGTGCCTTCATAGGAAGGACATGTATCTCATTTTGGAAACTAATCCCAAGGTAAAAAGACTAAGGATAATCATAATGAAAATATTTAATTAACTTAAGGTTAGATAACTTAGGGTAACAATAAAATAATATTATTCTCACTTAGACCCCATGAGCCTCATTTCCTCCCCGACTCGCAAACTCATAGCCCTATATTCGTTGTCCTTCTTCATCTGTAGCCATTAGTGTGTTTATATTATTTATCAATGTACAACTTACAAGTCATTGATGTTTGGGTTATAACTATTCCATCATATACCTATACATTAATAATCTAGGGATCAAAACTAGAGTATTACATCTACAACTAGTCTCTTTACCAAATGACTCCATTAGGAGGATGAAGAGGAGGCATGAATCATACAT
>ML836225.1:0-12964 GCA_009831015.1 Picea engelmannii
GAAGGGTAGATCTAAATCCCTTGTTCATTCGACAAGAAGATACTAGAAATATGGTAAATATGGGAATTATAAAAGGGATTTCAATTCAAAGGTAATGGAAGTCAATACAATATCCGATGAGAAGCAGTCAACTGAGAGAAAGAATACTCCATATAAGGAAGGCGATGTGTATATGGAATCAACCAGTACATAGTCAAATCAAGTTTTTTGGTTGATTGACTCGGGAGCATCCTATCATATGACACCACATATAGCATGGTTATGTGAATATGAATGATATGAATGAGGAGATGTATTCTTGGGGGATGAATCGACAACCAAAATTGTCATATGGGAAAGAGTTTGACTGATACTATAGGATGGGAGGAGTAGAACCCTTTCAGGTGTGCTACATATTATGGGTTTGGAGAGAAACCCGATATCTTTCAGTAAGATGAGTGATGCAGGATCACACACTCTATTTTATAAGTATACGTGAAATATGGATAGAGATGTGATGGTATTAATGGAAGGAGTTCGAATTGGAACCATATACAAGTTGCTATGGAATGTCGACTTGACTAGATGCAACAAATTCATTTTTTTTTTTTTTTTTAGTTGACTCAACTTCGACTCAACTCAACTCAACTAAGGCTGAGTTGATTCAAACCAAATCGACAAGTCTTCATCAATTCAACCCGACCATGCTATGACGCAAGAGGATGGGACACAATGGAGAAAAAATACTTCAAAATATGTGTAACAAAGGTATGGTCAAAGATTTCCCTAAATACAATTTAGAACTCGACTTTTGTGAACATTGCATATATGGAAAACAAATTCGGGTAAGGTTCCCATATGGAGTGACAAGGGAAAAGGGGATTCTAGAATTGGTTCATAGTGATGTGTTTGGCCCTATTTCAGTTCCTTCACTTGGTGGATCCTTGTATTATGTCTCCCTCATAGATTATTTTTCCAAGAAGACGTGGATATATTTCCTAAGGAAGAAATCAGAGGTTTTCAAGAAATTCAAGGATTTTAAGTCCCTTGTGGAAAACCAGACAAATAAGAATATTAAGGTGTTGAGAACTGACAACGGTGGTGAATTATGTGGAAACGATTTTGAGCAGTTCTGCAAGAAATGTGGAATAGCATGCCAAAATACAACACCACATACCCCACAAAAAAATGTAGTTGTCAAGAGAATGAAAATATTGTTGATGGACAAGTCAAGGAGCATGCTCAGTGTTGTTGGGCTCGCACAATAATTTTGGGTAGAGGCAATTGACACTTCAAAATATTTAGTGAATATGTCTCCTCCATCTGCTCTAGTCGACATGACTTCACATGAGGTATGGTATGGTAATAATCCTTCACTTTCACATCTCAAATTATTTGACTATGATGCATTTGTTCATGTTTTCCAAAGAAAACATGAGAAAGTTGGACAAGAAGGAATTCAAGTGTATTTTCATTGGATACAAAGAAGGAATGAAAGGATATAAACTCTCGGATCCTGCATCAAGGAAAATAGTGTACATTTGAGATTTGGTATTTAGAGAAGTTGAAGGGAAGTCTGAGTATGAAGTGGTTCAAACATATAATAATTCATAAAAGGTGAGGTTTGAACTGAGGAAAAAAGAAGAATATGATTCATATAAGTCAACTGAATCAAATGAAAAGGTGGAACAACTGGCCTAGGTTGTAAGGAGGTATGAACAATTAATAAAACTAGTCGAAAGATATATTATTCCCGACTTATGTTCCACATTTGTGTTAACTACCATTGACGGAGATCCCAATTCGGTTACGGAGGAAATCATATCGACAGAGGGTAAACTCTAGAAGGATGCCATGGTCGAAGAAATGGAATCCTTGAATAAGAATGAGATGTGGTATTTAGTTGAATTACCTAATGGAACAAATCTCGTTGGTAGCAAGTGGGTATTTAAGAAGAAGATGAATGCATCAGTTCAAGTTGATAAATTCAAAGCTCTACTGGTAGTGAAGGGATATTCCCAAGAGAAATGAATCGACTTCAGTGATATTTTTTCTCATGTTGAAAAATTAACTTCCATTAGAATACTAATGTCTCTGGCTACAACATTTGATCTAGAGATAGAACAGATGGATGTGAAGACTGTTAATACGTGCTCGTTTAACCATAAACAATATCTCAATATTATGACCCAACCATAGGCATGCAACCACACCCGAGCACCATAACCTTGATAGATAGAATATTCTGGAAGCAGTACCAAACCCAACAAATAACCAAGAGAAAGTGTACCTCTCTCTCTCCAAGGATAGTGCACCAATCCAAAATTCCACAAACCAGAAACCAAGACCAAAAACCCAGTTGCAGTAGATGCAGTTGCACTCCTCCTCTAGAATTGTGCACCACTTGAATTGTGTGAGATGTGAGTGAATGAATGACCAAATGATCTCAAGCACCCTCTATTTATAGTTCTCTTTGTCACATGTCCTGGATGAATTATTATTTTATAGGATAATACTTAAATATTAATTATTTTATTGAGCCGACTTGCCTTCTCGGGTTTCTACACATCTGTTTAGAGTTTCTCTAGCTTCCAAAATATTATAATCTAGTCAAAGGTTACACATGGAGGTTGATACCTCCCACATCTACCATAAAATCAATCCTCTCTCCTAGTTAGGGAGTTACTAACAAGTAGAATCGCCATAGCCACACATGCTATCTCATGATCACGTAGATCAAATCATGAGCAACATCACCACTATCAGTATCATCTGATAGCATCAACTGCATCATCTCTCAAGGCCATAATCCATATGATTAATCATGCATGATGTTGAATAGGTCACTCACTCAAGAGAGTGATACAAGGACCATTCTTCTAATCCAAACATACATCCTAGAAGAATGATTGTCCCAACAGATGTTGAATGTCCTCAATGGCTCCAAGAACCATCCTCTCCACTACATCATCTCTAAGTTGTATGATCATATCTAAGTTGTACTAGGTTGATGATCTGCATCATATCTAAGTTGCATTAGCATGATCATATCTATCATGATGTGGAGTACCATCTACATCATCTCTAAGACATACTAGAATGGTGTCAATGCACCATCTCTAAGTTGTACTCACATGTTGTATATCAATGCCTCTACATCATCTATAATTTGTATGATCATATCTAAGTTGTACTAGCATGATGCTCTACATCACACCTAAGTTGTACTAGCATGATGTGAGTCACCTGCATCATATCTAAGATGTACAAGCATGATCATATCTAGCATGATGTGAGTCACCTGCATCATCTCTAAGTTGCATGATCATCTCTAAGTTGTACTAGCATGATGATCTACATCATATTTATGTTGTACTAGCATGATGTGACTTAGGAATAACCATCGTCTCTAAGTTGTACTAGCATGATTCCACTGCATCATATCTAAGTTTCACTAGCATAACGCGTCCTAGGACATATGTATCATATCTAAGTTGTACTAGCATGATGCACATCAACGATCTGTCAACCTCGACCATTCTTCACATGGAGAATGTTTTTCCATCAACACTCCCTCCCAACCGAGGAAGTCATCTCCTCCCTTTCAACCAAGGGAGAAATCTCCATGAGTCTCATCTTGTCCCTCAAGTATGCAAACATTATCTTGGATAGAGGCTTCATCAAAATATCAGTTGTCTTCTCATCGGTGGAGATGTAATGGAGAACCACTTTTCCCTTATGGAATTTATCACGGATAAAGTAGTACTTGATCTTAATGTGCTTCGACCTGTCATGGAACACAGGGTTATATGAAAGCTTCACACAACTTTTATTATCACAATATATCACAATTGAATCCAACACCTTATCAAATAGTCCAGAAACCAGCTTACATAACCATACTACTTTCGTACAAGCATCACACGCTGCAATATACTCTGCTTCTGTAGTTTTGAGTGTCGTGGACTTCTTTTTCCTTCTAGCTCATGATATCATAATAGATCCCAAACTGAAACATATACCAGAAGTACTTTTTTTGTCATCTGCACTGCCTACCCAATCTGAATCAATAAATCCATGCAGTTGTACATCACTGTTTGAGGCATATCTCAAATTATAGTTTAGTGTCCCATGAAGATATCTCAAAATATTCTTTACATCTATCCAATTCTCATGTCTAGGTTCCACCTGGAACTAGCTCAACGTGTTCATAGAAAAGAAAGTGCCTAGCCGGGTATTCACAAAATACATCAATGAGCCAATCAACTGTCGATACAAGGAAGAGTCTACTGGATCGGAATCAGAGTCTCTCAACTTCCTCATATCTGTCACCATGGGACTTGTCATGGATTTGAAATCCATCATCCCAAACTTGTGAAGGATATTTACAACATACTTCCCTTTCCCTAGGAAGATTTCACCACGCTTTTTACATACTTCTAGCCCCAAATAGTAATGCATGAGACCAATATCCTTCATCTCAAATTCAGAGGCTAGCTCCTTCTTACACTAAATAATGAGAGGCTCTATACATGTCAAAAACAAATCATCAACATATAGTAGTAGGATCACAGGTGCATAATTCACAACCTTGTAATAAAGGTTTGGATCAACATAGCTCTTGGAAAGTCCAAGTCTCTTCAAGTAACTGTCAATTCTTTCATACCAAGCTCTTGGAGCTTGCTTGAGTCCATACAAGGCCTTCTTTAATCTACATACATGGGTATCTCTCAGGTGTACCTCAAAACCTTGAGGTTTCTCTATGTATACTTTTTCCTCAATTACTCCATTGAGAAAAGCGATCTTTACATCCATTTGATGCAAATTCCAACCCATGGATGCTACAAGAGATATGATGGCTCTAATAGAGGTATATATGGAAATTGGTACAAACGTCTCATCATAATATTCTCCCTCCTACTGGGAGAACCGTCTAGCCACAAATATCACATTGTATTTATCGATACTTCCATCTACTGCATGCTTTATATTGTAAACCCATTTTGAAGTTACTACCAACTTTCCTTCAGGTCTAGGCACGATTTCCCATACATAATTTTTCATGATGGATTGATATTATTCCATCATAGATTCTATTCATTCTTTCTTATTGACTACTTTCTCAAAGGTGGAAGGTTCTGCATTGACAAGACTTTTCATGAGTGTCGCATAACTAGAGAATATTTTGGGCCTCCTTCTTTCCTAAAGGTGCCACTGGGAACTTTATGTATTTCTTCTTCTTGTAAGGTGGATTCTAGCCATGTTGGTCATTTTTTGTTCTTGGGTACAACCACTGGTTATACCGGTTCAATTGGTTGGTCTGGTTCTTCATTGGGATGTTCTGGTGAACATGTCCTTTCTTCTATGGGGTCTTCGTATTCTTCTTCATCATTGGAGTCGATGAGATCTTCTATAGATTTCTTGAAGGAAATCTTCTCATCAAAATTTACGTCCCTGCTAATTTCAATATTATGTTGACCTAGGACATAGATTCTGTAATATTTTGACATATCACTATATACAACAAATATTCCTTTATTTCCTGAAGGTTCCAGCTTCTTCCTTTTGTCCTTAGGAACATGGATATGGATAGGACGCCCAAATATCCTCAAGTGTTCCACACTTGGCTTCTTTCATGAGAATGCTTCTTCTGGAGTCATGTTCTTCAATATATGATGAAGAATTCTATTCTGAATATATACAGTTGTCATAGCTGCTTCTCCCCATATAAACATGGATAGATTTTGGTCATTCATCATTTCCTTAACATATTCAATGAATTGATTCTTTCTTTCTGCTACACCATTTTGTTGAGAATTGTGTGGAACAATTAGCTCCCTCCTAATCCCAGCTACTTTACAAAAGGAAACGAGCTCCTTGGAGGTATATTCTCCTCCATTATCATATCTTAGCATTTCGATCTTCTTATTTGTCAAGTTTTCCACTTCATCTTTGAATTCTTGGAACTTTCCAAATACTTCGTCTTTCGTCTTTATCGGGTACATCCAAGTATTTATTGAGAATTCATCTATAAATTTCACATAGTAAAGAGAGCCTCCTAGAGACTTCACTGGCATAGGACCACATATATCTAAGTGTATTAGATCCAAGATCTTCTTGGATCTATTCTCACTTCTTGGGAATAACTTCTTAATATTGTTCCCAACTGCACATCCTCTGCAAATATCTTCATGTATTGGTTGTTATTCTAGTATGTCTACAACCATTTGTTTTAGAGATGGAAATTCTTAATAATGAATATGAGAATACCTTCTATTCCATAACTCACTAGGATTGAGTTCATCATGTACTAGAGCTTGAGTATTCTGACCTAGGAGTTTATACAATCTTCCTTTACGTATCCCAATAACTCTAACATCTTTTATTTTTGAAACTTTAGACCATACAAGGACTTTTCCATCGACAAAGGATATTATATCTCCTTTATCTTCCAAGAAAGAAATAGATACTAAATTCTTTTTCAAACCAAGAACATATAAAACATTGTTAAGATTAACATTGTTACATGATTCCATTTTGATAGAAGCTTTTCTAAAACCTTTGACTGCATAAGAGTTGTTGTCTCCAAGTTCCACTTTATGAGAGGTTTCATTTTCCTTTATGCTTGACATATTTTCATGATTACCAGTCATATGTCTTGAAGCTTCACTATCGATCAACCACATGTCATCTTCAAAGGATCTTGTAAGAGCTAAGTAGTAGAATATTTTTGTTTCTGCATGCTTGGCTTTCTTTGAAGGTTCTTCATCATTGGCAGTGGATGCATGGTGTATTTCCTTTCTCTGCTTTGCTAGTTTAGGGAAATCCATTTTGTAGTGACCATAATCATGGCATCCATAACATTGTACCTTTGAAACATCTCTCTTATGATTGAATTTATTTTATGAACGAAATATTTTCTTACCTCCATGTCTCTTGAATGTTGTTGCATAGGCTTGAACATCTTCTTCCTTTTGAGATCTTCCTTTTGAGTTTATCCTTGTCTCTTCTTGTGAGCAACAGGTCCAAATTTCTTCAAGCATTGGAAACTCCTTCCTTGTGTTCATAATTGCAACAAATGCATCCCATGATCTAGAGAGACCATTAAGTGCAATATTCACAATTTCCTTTTATGGAATAACTTCTTCAATGGCTTGTAGTTGATATCTAAACTGAGTCATCTTTGTGTCATGAAGCTCATTCTTAAGACTCATCACTTGTCCAATGTTTCTGAATACAAAGAGATTAGTTAAGGCATCATACATCTTCTTGGATGATTCAAGATTTGATATGTATGGTATCAAGTGATCCTTTACAGAGTCCACAATGATACTCATGGCATTGATGCCATTGTCCTTGAATTTCTCCATTGTTGCAACGTTATGAGGTTCATTTTATTTTCATGCTTCAAACTGTGGTTCTACAATATTTCCCTTTATGATATCTAGAACCTTGTTCTTGGCAAGGATGAGGTCAATCCTTGTCTTCCATGCTCTGAAGTTTGAAGCTCCTTCTAGCTTGTTTTTTGTCTTCATAGAGTAAGTCATTACCGCCTTTGACTTTGACCCAAAAATTAAACCTTGACATTTTTGCTTGTTGATAGTACCAACAGGTGTTCTAGGCTAAGGCGCACTAGAATTTCTAGAAATTATGCCAAAATTCTCACTTGAAGTGCCCAGAAGGTTAGGTTAGAGTTTGTTGCAGCTAAACAGTCAGAAACCCTAGCTGCAGCTGCTACTGGTACCACAAAAAGATTAACAAAGAATTGGCATGATACCTTCCAGTGGTTAGATTATCCTGAAGGTGGTGTGGACCCATAACTTGTTAAGATGTGTTTGTTTAACCATAGACAATATCTCAATATTGTCACCCAACCATAGGCACGTAGCCACCCCCAAGCACCATAACATTAACAAATAGAATAATTATGGAAGCAGTTCAGACCCAATAGATAACCAAGAGATAGCATACCTCTCTCTCTCCAAGGATAGTGCACTAATAAGAAAGTACAAACCAGAAACCAAGACCAAAAACCTTGTTGTAGTAGTTTCATATGCACTCCTCCTCTAGACTTGCGCCCCACTTGACTTGTGTCAGTTGTGGGTGAGTGAATGACCAAATGAGATCGAGCGCCCTCTATTTATAGTGTTATTTTTCACCTGTCCAGAATGAATTCTTCTTTTAGAGGCTAATGCTTAAATATTAATTATTTTATTGAGCCGACTTTCCTTCTAGGGTTTCTACACATATGTTTAGGGTTTCTCTAGCTTCCAAAATATTCTAATATAGTCATAGGTTACACATGGAGGCTGACACCTCCCAAAGCTACCATAAAATAAACAAAGATATCATTCCTACATGGGGACCTATATGAAGAAATCTACATGAAACAACCCGAAGCATTTGTAGTAAAAGAAAAGAAAGAGATACTATGCAAGTTGAAAAGACCCCTTTATGGTCTAAAGCAATCACCAAGGATGTGGTATCAAAAGTTCGACATATACATCCTTAGTTTGGTATTTGTGAGAAGCAAACTTGATCAGTGCATATTTTACAAGGAAGAAGGTGGGTGTTTCATATATGTAGCAATGTATGTCGACGGAATGTTGTTGATAGGAAAAAACATGGACACAATAAAGGAGGTGAATAAGAAGTTATCCTCCAAGTTCGACATGAAGGATCTCAGTGCAACAAACTTCATTATTGGAATGGGGATAAAGAGAGATCAAGTAGCTAGAAAGCTTTAGTTGAATCCAAAGAAGTATATTGAAACATTTTTGAAGCATTTCAACATCCAAGATTGCAAACCTGTAAAGGTGCCAATTCTTGTGGGAGCAAGGCTAACTGTTGAACAATGTCCAAAGACACCAAAAGAAATAGAGGACATGGAACATGTTTCCTATACAAGTGTTTTTGGTAGTATAATTCACACGATGGTATAAACTAGACCAAACATTTCCCGTGTAGTGGGAGTATTGAGAAGATACATGTAGACACTTGGGAAAGAGCACTGGAAATTTGTCAAAAGAGTATTCAGGTATTTGTGTGGAAAAAATACTATGCTATATGCTACCAAGAGAAACTTGGAAATGACATTGAAGTAGATGTACATGGATTTGTTGATGTCGATCGGGATGGAGATTTGGATCGAAGAAGGTCAACCAGTGGATATGTGTTCAATATGTTTAGTGGAGCAATCAATTGGATGAGTAAGCGATAGGCGGTCATAGCCTTGTCAACAATAAAAGTTGAATATGTGCCAATCACTCATGGAAGAAAATAAGCAATATGACTTCAATGGATGTGTTCAAGAATCAGGTTTGAGAAGACAGTTATGAAGATAAATTGCAACAGTCAAAGCACAATATTTCTAGCAAAAAACCCAGCTTATCGTTCCAAGAATAAGCATATTGATGTACAATACCATTTCATGAGAGACATGGTGGAAATATACAAGGTGTTGCTAGATAAAGTAGACACATTGGAAAACATAGAAGACTCTCTGACCAGCTATATGAGTGTTTTGAAGTTCTCTTGGTGCATATAGGCAATGAGAATTGTTTCCCTGGGTCTGTGAACAAAAGTTCAAGAAACTCCCAGTTCAGGAAAGAAGACAACAAGTGGGAGAATGTTGGGTTGTTATATTCTTTGCAGTGAAATTCGAGTTGAGGTGGATCGACTGGAAGTGAAATTTGAAGTTCAAGGTGCATCAATTGGCAATGAAAGTCGAAGATCGAGGTGGATTGATTGAGAAAAGTTGAATTCGAAGTGATATCCAACTGAAAAGAGGTCAACAAGAGGTCATGTGGCAACTGATTGAAGATCGACTGGAGGTCAACTGGTATCCAACTAGTAATCCAACTTGGTAGTCAACTATAACAAAATCCCGAGATTCACGAGATTTGTAGCCAATGATCAACATGGATTTGTAACATTTTTTGGGTGCCATTATTTAGGGTTTTTCTTATTATAAATCCTGTAAATAAGGCTTGTTGTAATGTTGTAAAATCTAATCTTTAGATCATCATTTTAGAGGTTGTTGGTCATGTAGATGTAAGTTGAATTAAATACACGGTTGTCCTTGTGAAAAGAAAGAGGGTATTATGTCAATTTTGTCCTAGGTGTGGACCAAGGTTAGGAATGTAACCCTTTTATTTTGAATGAGTTAGAAAACAAGAGACCAAGATGCTCAAGGAATGTTGGTTTTCCCGTTTGGGTTTCCAGGGTAAAATCTGTGTGTATTTTGTGTTTTCTTTGTCATTTATTTTATAGCTTAAATCTTTCTTCCTCTCTTCTATTAGGTTTAGCGTGGAAGTGCATAATTTCCTAACATAAACGTGGAATTTTAGATAGCACTGGGATCTGGTAAATTCCTCTCTACTATCTTCAAATTGTGCATCTTCTCATTATGGAATGTGTTGACACGTCCTCACTATGACAACAAACCCTAAAATGATGTAGGATATCCCATTTAATGATTGTGTGGTATCCTATTACAGTGATTTTGTGGAATATTCTTGGTGTTTTGGTAACAAATAACCTATTAATAATGGGGAACCACATCTTTCGTGTAGCCCTTTTTTAATTGCGCTCTAGACTTCAATGTCATGTCCCCAACAAACCCTTAAACGATCTCTGTGATCGGGTGCTTTGAAACAGTGACATCATGGCATAAAATGATATCAAGTTCTCAATAACATTGAAGTCATGGGAACAATTATGTTAGTATAATATTCTTATCCATAGAAAAATAATAGCAATCACTCCATTCTAATAAGACCGAGATTTAATACAACTTTATTTTACAATTCTGAGCTATCTTATCCATGTGGTAACTAGGGTTCTTTTTCACTGTTATTTTGGTACTGTGATCTTAGATTATTTGGGCTACCATGTTTTCATATCCACAAGGTGACCCAAAACCTATGAACAAAACCCTAAGTTTTGCTGGCAGTTCGGTGCACTTATCTATCTGACGTTATGTCCTTTTATAATTGTGCCTCATCTCCCTCTGGATTGCACTGCACGTCATCAGTGATTTTGGGAATTGAGTATTTTATGACAACAAACCCTAATATAACATTGACTCCATCTGATGATATATTTAAACCGTGTGATCTTCCGGTTGTAAATCTCAACAACTTGTTAATGAAGGATACTTAATTGGGTCAACTCCTTTTCGTATGAGCTGGTTATAAAAATTTTAACAATCAATCAAATTTATAAAAAATTTAACAATCAATCAAATTTATAGGAGCAATTTTGTGGTACAAACCCGTTTCACCTTTCACGAATATCTTTTTCCCTCTATTTTCTTTAACTTGGTCACGTCTCGAATAACCATGTAGTGAACCTAGAAATCAATAAGGAATATCTTTAAATGATATATGTACACAAAATAATAGAAACAATCAAAAGATGAGAATTCAAGAATTATCATAAATCTTTTTATTGAACTCAAAATCATGTTCTCGATAAAAATATTATGATAGACACACATCAAGATGTGGAGTGTCTTTACACAAGATTATAGAATAAACCTTTCACCAAATTTTTTTTTTTATTTTATTTTGTTTTGTTTAGGCCTCATAAGGAAAAGAGATAGTCTATAAACCTTTCACCAAATTTTCTTTTTTATTTTATTTTGTTTTGTTTAGGCCTCATAAGGAAAAGAGATTGATTGAAGATTATCTACTCATTGAGYATGCMTGKRWTTMAAAAGATTCAAAGTTCAAGATGCCTTATTTCTATTGGAGATTAGTCAACAAAATGTAAAAGTCAAAACGTTATACTTTATTAACATAAAGTTCTTGCAACATGTTAAACATTAAATCGAATATAGCTCTTGAAATTCTATTGGATGTATTAGAAGGTAATGATAATGAAATACCAATATGGAACAAAACATTGTCATTTTCTAAAAGATTTTTCGCTTGATTCTAAGATTTAAATTTAATAAATTGTTGCTTATGTTTCTTTAATCATTATTATTCCTAGTAATTATATGGAAAAACAAACTGTTAAGCATGTTATCAAATTTTAGTCAAAATAACATCAACTTGTCATTTCAATTGACAAACCATGTTTACATACATGAAAATATTAGTATTTGCATATTATTATGCATTGCATAATCTACAAATAAATAATTGTATGCCTCATTCAAATGAAGAGTGAGACCCATGTAATATGGACTAATTACACACCAATAAATGAAAGCGTGTTTTCCAAAATTCAAATGGGGCCCCCTTTATTTTATAAAATTAAAGGGGAGATATTAAGGCCTCAACAAGCTAGAGTTATCTGATTCTAAACTTGTTGGAGTGATTCCCTATTGCCCATGAAATGTTGTTTGTAGCCGAATTTCTTCCAACTGACTTTTGAGTGCATCCACCTTATCATGCATAGATTGAAAGGATTTATTATGGTGCATTGTCAGTTCTAGCACAACAAGCACCTGGGATGCTAGTGTACCCACTCTTCCCTGGATGGAAATGACCAACGAACACAAATCAACCAATTCTTGTTGTAGCTGGAGCATCCTTGAATTTGATCCCAGCCTTTTGCTCTCCATGTTGAATGTGTTGCCCAAACTTTTATGTCACCCAAAGAAGAGTTGTTTGTGGCGATATCGAATGTTTGATCCAAATTCAGTTATGAAGCCACTTATTTCTTGATTTGGGAGGGATTGTTGTCCTTTGTGCCTACGAAATTGGAACAAAAACCCACATGTATTTTCCCATTCTAAGAAATGATTTCCAAGAGCATGAGAGCTAGATCCAAAGGGGGTTGAAGATAATGACGCACAAGATTTGAGGTGGGAGAGATCCTTTTGCAGCATGAGAGCATACGAATCCTATGGAGGAAATGTCTAGGCGAAAGAGGTGAAGTTTGCACACGAGAGGAGAGGAAAGGGGGTAGTACGAGATTAAGGGAGCATTAGATAGGGGGGAGGGATCCCATCCTAGCAAGAAGGTTCAGAGGG